>JAOUQT010299451.1:0-16271 GCA_025769995.1 Xyliphius kryptos | reverse complement strand
TGGGAGGAAACCGGAGACCCCGGAGGAAACCCACGCATACACGGGGAGAACATGCAAACTCCACCCAGATAGGGATTTGAACCGGGAACCCCCAGCGCTGAGAGGCGATCGTGCTACCCACTACGCCACCGTGCGGCCCTCGTGACATTCTCCCTTCTTCTTACAAAACTCAACAGACATCTGGGAACAGAGTAGACCAGTTTCTCAAGTTTAGAATTAGGAATGCTCTCCCATTCATGTCTAATACAGGCCTCTAACTGTTCAATCGTCTTGGTCCTTCTTTGTCGGACCTTCCTCTTTATTCTGCGCCAAATGTTCTCTATAGGTGAAAGTTCTGGACTGCAGGCTGGCCATTTCAGTACCCGGATCCTTCTCCTATGTAGCCATGATGTTGTGATTGCTGCAGAATGTGGTCTGGCATTATCCTGTTGGAAAATGCAGGGTCTTCCCTGAAAGAGATGATGTCTAGATGGGAGCATATGTTGTTCTAGAACCTGAACATAGTTCTATGCATTAATGGTGTCTTTCCAGACATGCAAGCTGCCCATGTCACAAGCACTCATGCAATCCTATACTGTACCATCAGTGATGCAGGCCTCTGAACGGAGCATTGATAACAACTTGGGTTATCCTTGTCCTCTGTGGTCCGGATGACATGGCTTCCCAGTGTTCCATAAAGAACTTCAAATCGTAAGTCATCTGACCACAGAACAGTCTTCCATTTTTCCACACTCCATTTAAAAAAAAAAACCCTTGGCCCAGTGCACACGTCTGAGCTTGTGGAGCTTGCTTAGAAATGGCTTCCTCTTTGCACTGTAGAGATTCAGCTGGCAAAGGTGGATTGTGTTCACTGACTATGTTGTAAGTGCAGTTTCCTTATATCCGATTTATGACCAGTTCCTTGAGCTCAATCAATGAGCTTAATCACGTGAGACTTCTTTTAAGTATTTACAGTTTACTAAACCAATATACCATATTCCTTATTAAGAGCAGAGTGGCTTAGTTTCATGTAGTCTGATCCTGTGCTATGACCCTCTTGCTGGGGCATCCTCATACACAGCGATGATGTCAAGCATAAATTATATACCAAATTTAAATTGTTATTCACTCATTTGAATAATGGCTCAAATCTATTTTCTGGAAGTATTCCTGAGCCCATTCTGTTCCTTGACCGTGGCATTCCTGTTTGAGGTGCAGTGACATTTCAGGGCTTGGAGATCATGAGCATCCAGTACAGTTTTACAGCCTTGACCCTTACGCACAGCGATTTTCAGATTCTCTGAATCTTTTGATGTTATGCACGGTTGATGACGATAACTTAAAAGTCTTTGCTATTTTATGCTGGGAAACACCATTCTGTTATTGCTGCGCAACAATGGTGGAATTGATGATTCTCTTACCATCTTGGCTTCAGAGAGACACTGATAATCTCTTTTTATACCTAATCATGTTGTCAGTTGACCTAATTAGTGTTAATTGGTCTTCTAGCTGTTCATTATATGCTCAATTTCCTTTTTACAGCCACATATTGCTACTTGTCCCAACTTTTTTGGGATTTGTTGACACTGAAATTTTTTATCAACATATTATTCATTTAAAATGTTACATTTACACAAAATAATCTTTTGATCTGTAATATATGTTCTATTACAAATAAAATATTGACATCTCCACACCATTGCATTCAGTTTTTATTCACAATTTTTTAGTGTCCCAACTTTTCAAACACTGCTCAAAAAACTAAAGGGATCAATTAAACAACACAATGTAACTCCAAGTCAACCACACATCTGTGAGGCACTTAGCAAGACAACCCCTATAAAGGAGTGCTTCTACAGACCTTTTCTCTGTTCTCATCTTTTATGGCTGATGTTTTGATCACTTTTGCATTTTGTCAGTTCTCTCACCATAGAGGTAACATGAGGCGGTGTCTACAACCAACAGACGTTGCTCAGGTAGTGCAGCTTATTCAGGATGCCACATCAATGCGAGCTTTGGCAAGAAGGTTTGCTGTGTTTGTCAGCACTGTGTCCAGATCAAGGAGCAGATACCAGGAGACAGGCCAGTACACCAGGCGACATAGAGGGGGCCATAGGAGAGAACATCCACCGCCTCATCAAAAGCATGCCCAGGTGTAGGGACGTCATACAGGCACGTGGAGGCCACACACGCTACTGAGCCTCGTTTTGACTTGCCTTGTAGAATTTCCACTGAAGTTGGATCAGCCTGTCATTTGTATTTCCACTTTGATTTTGAGTACGATTCCAAATCCAGACCTCCGTAGAATAATACTTTTGATTTACATTTTGATTATTTTTATGTTATTTTGTTCCCAATGTGTTCCACTATCTACTAAATAAAGATTTTCAACTGAAATATTTTGTCTTTTGAGATCTAGGATTTGTTATTTTAGTGTTCCCCTTTGTTTTTTTGGAGCAGTGGTTTATACATTTAAAAGTCAGGCAGTGGTTTATAGTATTTAGGCCATTTGCCACTTCTAATTAAATTGTGTGAACTAATGTTAATTTTTTTTTTAAATGTGCTGTCACTTTGTGTGATGAAAAGGCTGAAAGAGGATAAAATGAGAATAGACTTCTGCAGGTTACGCTCTTTTAAATCCCTTGAGGAGTTTGACATGCACTAGTAATACTTTGTACTACAAGGAATAGAGAAATAAATTTAAGTGCTATTGCAGAAAAAGTATGATGCTGAAGGCTGAAGCTTCAGCCACAAAACTAACAAAAGACTTTGAACAATGTTGCAGTAAAGTCTGTTGAGCTAATGGGCTTCTTGAAATAATACAGGAGAAACAGAGAAATAGAGCAAACGCAATAGGGACAAACAGTACACAAACTGATCCATATTTAGTGTAGGACAGCATAATCTGGAAAAAAAAGGACTAGGAGGATGCAGAATGTGGTGGCAAGGCATTTTAGACACAGTTCAAAATGCCAATAAGAGAAAGGGAAGCTAAAAGAGGACATGAGCAAACTAAGCAGCAGGGACTAAAATTTAATTTAAAACTCTTATCGTTATAATAATATGTCATATGATGTATTTTGGTCCAGTGCAGGATCACCACTGATCAAAGTGCTCGGTAAACTTTTAATGGTTTTGATGGCTGGGTCTCTTTTTTAGTTTGATAAACTTGGCTCCATGGCCCCATGACTTCTACTGATCATGATATTTTAATGTATTGTTCTAAGAAATACAGTCCAGCCCATGGCTGAAAGCATTCCCATTGTATTTCATAAGAATTAAGAAGATGTGTTTCTGAGATCTTTTCTGCCACATTCCTAATTGATGTGTTAGGAAGCAAAGGTTAAAAAAGGAAAAAATTACTTATTTAGTATGACACATGCTAGTAAATGTGGGCATGTCAGACCCAACCACAGCAGATATAAAACCACTAGAGACAAATGATACTTTTATATAAATGCATTAAAATAATTATTAAGACCCTACATACCAAGCATACACCTATACCTCTGGCAGCAAACACACCATACACATAATAAATAAAAGGACCGAAAGGGTAAAATTGTGCTTACCAGTCTGTCTCTGATCCTGATACTCTCGATATGCCCAGACACTTGCAGAAGCCTATAGTCCACCCCTGCCTGTAGTATGAGCACTGCTTAAAAGGCAAGAGCTGTGTTTCTCAATTCAGCAGGGATCACGCATCTCTAATGAGCCTCGACTTCTGTTGACACCCAGCAAGAGTTTAGCACCTTACTGCTCACTTTTCCTTTTAGCAGGACCAGTGAAACTCACTGCACTTTGCTGCTGGTGGTAAAATGCCAACACTGTGCTCTTTGTATTAGACACAAACGTTACAAAAATGAGTTTCTTCACTCAGTATACTTTCTAGACCTACCTCTGTTCCCTTTAAATGCCTGAGGTGTTGCTTAGCTGGCAATCTGTTTACTGTTGACATCAACACTGTGTCTTCAGCTCCTACAGGGCTCTGAGTTTTACTGTGTATTCAGAGCTAAAGATAGCAGCACGGTGGCTTAGTGGTGAGCACATTTGCCTCTCTGCGCTGGGGAGTCCTGGTTCAAATCCCAAACTGGGTGGAGTTTCCATGTTTCCTTCGTGTCTGTGTGGGTTTCCTCTGGGCTTTCCGATTTCCTCTCACATTTCAAAAACATGGATACAAGGTAAATTGACTGCTTTAAATTTAAAGTGAATGAGTGTGTGCCCAGGGATGGATTGGCGCCCTGTCCTGGGTGTATTTGCCAAGCCCGAGACGTTCTCCCCTGGATAGAGGCATGGGGAACCCCATTGTGACCCTCGTAGAGGACTAATCAGAAGATAATGAATGGATGAATGGATGAGAGCCAGTGGCGGGAGAGAGCAAAATTAAATTGTACGCCCTCCATCCATTTGTAGAATTCTGAAATGTATGTAAATGTGTGCATTAAGCAATCCTACACAAGTGTAGAACCATGTTCTGTACTCCAGAGATGAATTTATTTTGATGCTAAATGTAAGCATCAACCTCAGGACTGAAGCAAAACACCTTTCGAGGATGCTGGCTAAAGCTGATAATAGACTGTCACTATCCACAGTGAAACAATTTAGGCTACTCAGCAAAGAAAAAGCTCTAAATCTCTAAAAGCAACATAAAGCACTACTATCTGTGCTTAACAAAAATTTCTAAAAGCAACCTCCAAATCATTTTTCCTCATTATTCTGCACTTATTGTGTCTTCAACTAAGAGAATTATTATATTATGTTGTCCACTCTACATTTTAGGATCACTAATTGTGCTTGAATGGTCTCAAACTTATCTCAAAGTGCTTAATCTAAGGTGATGCAGTGGCAATATGTATTTAAATTGCTTGGGTACTCCAGGGTTTAGTGTTTGGTCCCCTGCTCTAGTCAATGGCTTTTATCACTGCCATGCAGATGACACCCAACTATACATGTTGATTCTTCCGTACACCACGTTCACATCTGCCTGCTTCTTGGACTGCTACCTAACATCTCATAATGTCATATATTTGTGGTGAATATATTTTTAGGCATCTAAGAAATCTATAATGGAATCTGTTTTTATTTTTATTTTTTAAGCACTTTTTATTCAAATTAGAAATACTTTTTGGCAACATTCCTACGTAGTTTATGTGTATTGAAAGAAAATCTGAAAATTCCATCTAATAAAGTGTTTAGTTTTTGCTGTAGTCAGTGCACATTTTATATTTAGTTATATCCTTTAATGCAATCTGTTTTCCTACTGAGTCTCTTAAGCTTGTTAAAAATGGTTAACAATAAATTAGTACATTGCACTAAGAAAGCAGCAAAGAAGATTGCCAAGTGTAATGTTAAAGTAGTTTAAATGCATGGACTAAATAAGATTATTTATTTTTAACTGTATAATTTAATTCACTAAGCGGGTACATAATCTATTTTGTGCTGTATTTTTCTGAAATAATGGTTGATTTAAAAATGTCTTTTTTTGAAGAAGAAGAGGAAGAAGTTTGTCCTGTAGAATGGGATGGGCTCATATGCTGGCCACAAGGCTCTTCTGGAACACTAACCAAAGTACCCTGTCCAAGCTACATCTATGATTTTAACCATACAGGTATGGCGTCTTTTTTAATGCTGTTTTAAACTGTATTAGATTTATCAGATATGTATTGTGTTCTTCTTATTACAGTAAATTTCAGTCTTATAGTTAGGTTTGGACATTAGTACTTTATTTGCATGTTTAGTTACATTATGTGGGTTGTTGGTAATTTATTTATATATTTATTTAAAGTCATGAAAATATTTTTTATAAATAAACATTTTTAGAATAACTAAGCAACTGTACATTAAAATCTTAAAATATTAATAATAGGTGTTATTCATTGGTATAAATGTATTTTATCTGTCTGTCTGTCTATATATATATATATATATATATATATACAGCGGGTGAAATAAGTATTGAACACATCACCATTTTCCAAGACACCAGCTGAACTCTCTCAGGAATTAGAAAGCAATCCTGCCCCTTGTCAGTGCTAATTAATACCAGCTGGTTCAGTCCCAAATGATGCCATGGCGGTTGAGTGCATTATTTTTTTCTTTGAAACAGTTGTACCTGCTGTATGTATGTATGTATGTATGTATGTATAGGGGTTGGACGATGAAACTAAAACACCTGTCATTTTAGTGTGGGGGGTTCATGGCTAAATTGGAGTAGCCAATCTTCATTAATTGCACATTACACCAGTGAGAGCAGAGTGTAAAGGTTCGATTAGCAAGGTAAGAGCACAGTTTTGCTCAACATATTGCAATGCACACAACATTATGGGTGACATACCAGAGTTCAAAAGATTGGTTTGATGAACATGAAAGGGAAGTTGAACATCTTCCATGGCCTGCACAGTCACCAGATCTAAATATTATTGAGCCACTTTGGGGTGTTTTGGAGGAGTGAGTCAGGAAATATTTTCCTCCACCAGCATCACGTAGTGCAGGACTTGTATATGTCATTCCCAAGCCGTTGTATTGGCCACAAAAGGAGGCCCTACACAATACTAATAATTGTGGCAAAAATGATTATTTGCCATATATGATGTCTTTGATATGATCACTTTTTTTTTAAAAAGAAACATTAGTGAAAAATGAAATTTAACTAGGGGCACCCAATATTTAGCATTAAATTGTTTTTGTGTATATGTACCTTTTTAGGCTTTGCCTACAGAAGGTGTGACCCCAACAGTACCTGGGTTCATGGAGAAGCATTAAATAAGACTTGGGTTAACTACACAGAATGCATTAAATCTGCTGGACAAAACACAGATCGAGTAAGCCATTATATTAGTCTGTATTTTGATTATTAGCAACTATATGTTTATAGTATTGCAGCTCTGAGTTTTTTTAAAGAAATATAAGAAGTGTTTTCTAATTTAAAGCTTAAACATATGAACCATTTTATTCGGAACAGATTAAGAATATAGTTGTATTTTTTAACCAAAAAAAAGAAGACTTACTTGTTTCAGTTAATACCCTGCAACTTTTTTTAAAATCTACCAAGTTTTACATGTAAAAGGTTAAAAAAGGTTTAACCAATGGTGATCTGGTGTTGGACATGAGTTGTGGTGAACAACCATGTTATCAACATAGTGGTTGTTTTAAATGTTTTAAATTTCAAACTTTAGCTTTTCGTGTAGAAGTGTAGATGTGTCATCAAATTTGCTAAGTTTACCAGAAATAAGGATGGGATCCAAACATTCTGCTTGGGGTGACACCATGCTTTGATTTTAGAAAAAAAAACCACAATGCTACGTTATCAACAGTGTTTTATTGAAATTCTCTTTTACCTCACCAACCACAAATATATACAACCTTTTATGAAGGATAAAAAATAAAAGCGATTAACCGTGTCTCCACCACCTGAAATGGAAACATGGAAACATTACTCAACAGTTATTGCATTTGGTGCTCATACACCAGGGATTCCCTCAGACTCCTTGATTTTTTTATGATACAGCAAACTGTTTATGATGAACATATATATATTAGTTTTGTATTTTAGAGGGGTCTACAAGCAATTCATACTTTAAACAATTGGTCTTTTAAATTGGAATTTAAAAAGGCATTAAATTCTGGCCATGCATGCTATTATACATATTTTATGAAATCTCTAATCCTACAATTTCTTTTGTTTGAACAGCATGTCTTTTTTGAGAGGCTTTACATCATGTACACTGTGGGCTATGCAGTGTCTTTTGGGTCTTTAGTGGTGGCAATTGTTATTATTGGATATTTCAGGTAAGTTTTTTTTGCATGCATATTTAAGATATTTGTTTTGTGCAGGGATGTACCAAAAATTGTCCGCATTCAGAACACCCAATTTTTGAAAAGCTTGATAAACCCCGGTATCGCAGGTTAATGTTGTTTTGTACATAATGCTGCACTGCATAAAGTACTTAAATATCTAAAATCAGTTTATCTTTTTGTGATAAACCGCAGCCCATCCGCCTGAACATGATGGTAAAATAGTGAAACATGATGATCTTATTGTATACAGACAACGAGCACACACTGGCTAATTATATGCTGCAAATGAAATAGCCAAAAAAAAAATACAAATAACCCTATACATATACTTTTGCCTCATACTTCAATTGTAAAATTAGCTTTGTTGTCCTTTGCATTCATCTGCTTTTGTATTGTCACAAGTTTCCTGTCTTTAAATGATGCAATGATTAGACGAAAAACTTACTATTTTTAAATATGAAATTATATTTTATTCAAAGCTTAAAGACTTCAAGCAAATTCATGTAAATTATGCCACAGGATGATATGACAGAGTTGATGTGTGTAAAGCTTTCTAGAGGATGTTTTCATGTTTGTTTACTTCTTTTTGACTTGCCACCTGTCAACCAGTCATACATAAGCTAGAGAAAATCTGTATAAAAGTTAAAAACAGCACCCAAGCTATGGTAAGACTGAATTATGGTGAACTAGATTCCTGGCTTTTTGGCATGTTTTGAATGTAGCTTGTTTGTTATGTTTTAACATGATGAACAATGATTTTCCATTTCCTGAATATATTAACATAGATAATATGAACTGGATTAGCAGTGAAAATCAATGCTAATATTTTTCCTTAAGGCTTGAAATATATATTTTTTTGCTTTCTTTATGTAGGTTTTTTCATAACTTAAGTTTCTTACTTCTGACTGATTAAAATGTTTTCCCTCTTTCGAGGAATTTCTTGTTTTATTTTTTATTTTCTTTTTTGCTAAACGTGTGTCCTCCTACGGAAATGCTGTTTGGCACTACTGCCCTTGGTTTGCTAATTTAAAATTTTTAGATTCTACTGAAGGTATGTTTTGACATTGCTTATTGCCATATTTAAATAAACTGAATTTTATAAATTGTGGTTATGTAACAGCAAGATCTATGATATGCGTTTGCATTGACCGAAAAAAACACTACCTATTTGTTTATTTTAATTGAATTTGTTGTATTATAATTAGCTGAAACATTTAAATTGTTTAAGTGAAAGGTACAGTAAAAGGTATAAAGGAGAACAATCTAAGAAACCATATGGCACATTTCCTGTAATTCAACACAATTCTTATTGTTTTTGCTTTATCATGAGTAAAATGTGCTGCGTTTGTTTAAACTGACAAATTGATGCATTATTATGACTGTATATGAAGCGGTCAAATTTACACAAATTTAAAATAACATTTTGTCATTTATATGACACTGATCTTAACCCCAATTAATCTCATTTTGGCAAGAAGTTAAATTGAGATTGTGAGCCAAGCCCTTTTGCCCACCAGCTATGTCTGACGTTACAGAGACTCTTCTGGTTAAATTGGCACAAAATTTCAATGACATACTTTAAAATTTTGCTTAGATAAAAATGATATCTAAAGTAATATGAATATAAATAAGTACATTTCCATTACATTACATTTACTGTACTTTTAAGCATTTAGCAGACGCTTTTAAACAAAGCGACTTACAAATGAGATAACGACACAAGTCATTAGTTTAGGAACAACCAGTTACAGTGTCGTATCATCAAAACCTGTGCATTATTAGATCTGGCTCTATTTTTTTATTTTTATTGCAACTGTTTGTGGAAGAGGTGTTTTTTGAGAAGTTTTTTGAAGATTCAACTTTATGGATGGTGTTGTGAAGACCATTTAGCAGTGGTGATAATGTGTTAAACTCACATAGAAGCAGAAATTCTAAAATGACATAACATTAGCAGCCACATTTATGAATCTGTGCTTATTTGATAATGAGAATAGACCACCACTAAAACAAAGTCATAAAAAAAGATGAGCTACTTTGTAATAATGACTTTATACTTTCACACTGACTGGATCTGGACTAGCAACATTCAGTACATTTAATTTACTTAAATTAGATTTTATTGTATTTTTTAAAACACATGGCTATTATTGATATTTATAGTACTTTATCCTTTATCTTTATTTGTATACTATACCACTGATAAATTGGGCATCTGATCTATACTCAAAGTTTTCTTTGTGGATTAATAAAGTATTCAGATTATAATCCTGACGAGTAGTGCATAGGTGGTGCACCCATGAATTGAGTTAAACAGCAAGGAACGTGGAGAACCTTCTAAAACGAAACGCTAATAATATAATCTCCACAAAAAGAACTTGGCTAGCCAATTTATAAAATAAACCAATAATCTCTTATGTGCTTTAGCACAATTTTTGATAGCAAATATTGTTTATTGTTAAAGTCCACTAGTAAAATAAGTAAAATAATGGAAATACTGTGTAAGGTTTAGAAGGAAGCTTCTACAGACTTTTATGTAGGGCAGTATTAAATACTTGTTGGTTTTATGGGAACCATTCGTATTTTTTAAGCAAGGTGAACTAACCCGCCTACTGCAAATGTGTTTTTGTAGACGCCTGCACTGCACAAGAAACTACATCCACATCCACTTGTTTGTGTCCTTTATTTTACGGGCTGTGAGTATCTTCGTGAAAGACCGAGTAGTACACTCCAGTGCTGGCCTTCAGGAATTTGATGCTCTACTGATGAATAATTTTACAAATGCAGTCGATGTGGCTCCAGTGAACACCTCTCAGTATGTGAGTAATGTTTTCTTTGAATAATTATATCTTTAATCACTAAGAAGTATATCTCCCTAGCTAAACATTTTTTTTATAAATGCACTTATAATGCTTACAGCAAGTATTTTAATTGCTTGCATAAGGCATATGCTCACAAACCCATAACACACTAAGCTACCAGGACGATAAAACTGCAACCAGTTTCCATTTAAAACTTAATTCAGCCTTTTCTAAAACTCATCTTGTTGCTAAGATGACAATTTTTTCAATCTAAATAACATTTTTTTGTACTTAATAAAATTTAAAACATCTGCTCATTAAATTGTCATGGTAGAGATACTCACCAAACAAACTGAAAGTCAACACTTTTGTTTGTTTGCTGTCATACTTGTTTATTGCTCAGGGTTGTTAAACCCTGATGACATAGTTTGAGGGTCTTTATCTCTTATGGTCCATTGATGTTGTTTATTTGAATATTATTGCTTGCTTTAGTATATAGGATATAAATGATCCTATTGTGCATGTAGGTGGTATAAAGAAGAAGCATTTTATTTGACTTTTGTTATAATTTAAAATGAGTTTTTTTTTGCACTTTTATTTTTATACATTCTTTTTTATATTTTATAATACATGCCAAAGACAAGGAAAATTGTTAATTGTCACAGTTATGCAATAATTAGCACTGATACTTTTTGTGCTACACTGTAATGATATTAACAGCTGTATGTTGGACTGTGTGTTTGTTTTTTATGTTTATCAGCATTAAATCACCCTAACATAATGTGGGTTTTTTTTTGTTCTCTGCATGACACTAAAAGCAGTCACATTTTATAGTAGAGACCCTGGCCAATATACAACAATAAATGGGGAGAGCATGCAATCTTTATACAGCCAAACTTCCATAATGCAACCTGCATAAAGAATATTGCTTTTACAAAAGGCTTGTTGTCATGCTCTTATGTTAACCTCTCTAGACTTGGAGAGTAAAGTAAAAATAATAAAAAATGTCTGTAAACGGAGAACGTCTTGAGTCCTGGGCAGATACACCCAGGGCACACACCCACCCACACACACATACTATACAGGGCAATTTAGAGCATTCAGTTTTACCTTGAATCCATGTTTTTCGGAATGTGGGAGAAAACCGGAGAACCCAGAGGAAATCCACGCAGACACGGGGAAAACATGGAAACTCCACCCACATTGGGATTCGAACCGGGAATCCTCAGCACTGAGAGGCGAATGTGCTAACCACTAAGCCACCGTGCTGCCCTGGTTACAGGTAATTTATTTAAATTATTTTGTCATTTAGTTATGAGTTTAATGTCAGTGATTCCCCCGCCCCTTTTTTTCTGAACCCATTTTTGTTTTTTGAGTTGAAATCTATCAGACTTTTCTCCTTTGCGTTTCAATGTTGTTCCAGTTGCAAACAGAGGAAGTAAAGCAATGTAACAATGTTCTGGAAGAAATGGTGCATTATTTGGAATGGAGTATAGGGTGACAATGCCCTGATGAATTATATATATTTTAGTAACAAAGTAACAATGCCTTTTTAGAATTAACTGAAATTATTTTTTAACAAGTGATAATTTGATAAGTGTGACAGCTAGGGTGGGATCAGATATCATTTTGTGAATAAGACGTAGAGTGAGATCAGAGGTGTCTACCCTTCACTTGAACCTTTATTCAACAAACGAAAATGTTTGTGGTTACAATGACAACAACAAAAAAAATTATTTTATTTAAGAGTTTCAGCTCATTGATTAATGTATAGGGTTATCAATCTGAAAGCTGCCAGTGTGGGCCTTTGAGCAAGGCCCTTTACCCCAATTATTCTATGGGGACTGTATAATGGCTGACCCTGTTGACTGACCCCAACCATCAAAATGGGATACATGTAAGTAGCTTTGGAACTAAGTGTCTGCATAATGACTATCAATAAAATATCAACCTATTCATAAACTGCCACTTGCTCAACATTGAATATAACAAAATGACACTGAAAAGGTTACATTTTCCTGGAGGATTTCATGACAAGAGGTAAAGTAGAATACAACAAGCAAATATAGCTGAGCCAGTTTTACTGATGAAAAAAATACTGAGCGTAAATAAGCAGCAGCTGCACCACCAGCAGAGAACAAAAATGGCAAAGCAGCAAACAAGAGCAGAAATGCAAAGGAAGAGGTGTACACTCAGAGGAATTAGAAGCATGTGCAAGCTGGAAATTGAAAGTCAGACAGCATCACAAAAACTCAATGAAGCAAATGACGTCTTCAAGTAGATGCAAGAGATGTCAGTTCTAAGGAGATTACACACAAATTATGTGAAAGCACAGTTCAGAGTAACAAACTGTGTACTAGATGAAACAGGGAGAAGGAATAAAAGCTTAAAGTTGAAACAATTGATGAGGGAAGTGAGTAAGCAATGAAAGTAAAACAAAACTTAGCCTGATGATGTGAATGAAGGACAAGGAGCATGTTTATCAGGATGGGAAATCAAACTGACTAAGTATAATAGGTTTGGAGTTATTTAATACTGGGTGAAGACAGAAAGGAGGGGGCAATAAGATGGAATGAGACTCTTAGTTAATTTAACTGAACACCCTAAAACAACCAAATATATGAGATAATTTGGGGGCACCTGTGCTGCACCAACAATCACACAAGGTGAACCGAACAAAGTCCTTTAGAGAACAACATTTAGCAAAGCATGAAATGCAACACTATTGGAGGGATGTATATTAAAGGTGGAGCCATGCAAAGAGTTTTGCCCAATCTCTGCCCATGTTAGAAATAGAGAAGGGTCAGTAGGATTGTTGTTAAAGAAAGATCTTCACAGGGCCAAAAAGAATTAAGAATCATGCTCTGAAAATGTTTGCTGGAATTTAAATCTTGTATCCAGCTGCTTTGCCACAAAAAAAAGAAACAAACAAAAAAAATGTTCTTTGGTGGTTTCTATGCACTGTACTTGAACTAATTAGAAGACCGCATGAAGTCAGGAGGTGTGCAGCAACTGCATCTGCAGAAAGTTGCTGACCTTTGCATTCACTGACCCTACCAGTCAGTTACCAACCAGTAGCTGTTGGTTCAGGTCACGTTAATTTAATAACATGTCCTGACTAGACTTGCTGCACAGGTGGCATACTGTGCAGTCTGCATACTTGGGTGCTTGGTTTTATACATCTGTGTCCATTGAAGTAAATGTTCACCTTAAATATAATGACTTGGATGGGTTAGAAATTACTTTTGGCAGTATCGTTTGTGTGGGTGGGGGGACCCTCTACTTAAATCATGGCACCCGATTTCTTAACATACCTGTAGATATTACAAAGAATATTAGTTTATGCTTTTAAAATGTATTTCTTACTTGCAGTCAGATTAATGTATTCACAGAACACTGTTATTTGAATTACATTACAAAATATTCATTCAAACAGGGTTCTCTTAAAACTTTTTATCCCAACAGCTAAACATTACACATCATGACCTATAGGATTTACATATAAAACGTTTATTGATTAAGCGCAGCCCAAATGCATGAAGGATTTTAATCAGTTTGCCTCTGTACACCACCAAAATAAAGGCAGGCATTAGGCTTTATCATAAGAGACTGAACAAATGAGGAAAAAAGGATTAAATAATTGGGAATTCCATCATTTATATCATTCTTCTGTGTTCATGGGTAAAAATATAATCGGCCAAATTAGCTATTTTAAATGTTACTGATTGTAATTATGTTGATGCTAGTCTTTTAAAAATAAATGACAGTCAGATGCCTGAAACGTAAATTTTACTAAACTCAGATTTAGTTTCTGCATCTTTGTGAGCTTTTATGGTTTCATTTTCTTTGTCATTATATAAAATACTTACATTAGGTCAGGAGACTATGTTATTAATTTTGACTCAGATCTGGTATATTTATAATTACTTATTACCTGTGGTTTGGATTAAAGAGTCAAAATTAAAAACCTGTTTTACTATACAAACACTTTAGAATCCAAAGTAAAGGTCACACTAAAAAGAATGAACTTTTATTCAGAGAAATGTCAACCATTTTCAGTATCATTTTAAACACTTATTACATTTTGAATCTAAATGCATATATGCCAGTAATGTCTATTTTTAAAGTAAAGTAATGCATATGTCTTTCTTTTCATCATTTGACGTACAAGTATCCCAAATTGATGGTCACGGCCACTGAGCTTGTACACCATCATATTTATAATACAATATGTAAAAATTGACATATATATTACACAGTGCCTTGTAAAAGTATTCGGCCTTTTTGAGCTTTTCAACCTTTTGCCACATTTCAGGCTTCAAACATGAAGATAGCCATCCATTATCTTCTGCTTATTCCACTACTATGGTCGCGGGGGGTTATAGAGATTTAAATAAAGATTTGAAATTGTATTTTTTTTCAAGAATCAACAACAAGTACAACACAATCATAAAGTGAAATGAAATTTATAGGATATTCTAAACTTTTTTCTTTAGAAATAAAAAAACTAAACAGTGGATTGTGCAATATTATTCAGCCCCCTTGCGTTTATACTTTTTACCTTTTGCTACGATTACAGCTACAAGCTGCTTGGGGTATGTCTCTATCAGTTTTGCACATTAAAAGACTGAAATTTTTGTCCATTCTTCCTTGCAAAACAGCTCAAGCTCAGTGAGGTTGGATGGAGAGCGTTTGTGAACAACAATTTTCAGCTCTTTCCACAGATTCTCGATTGAATTCAGGTCTAGACTTTAAAATTTAAATAAGACTTTTTATGGATATCTTTGAGAAGTGTCTTTCTACTTGCCACTCTTCTATAATGGCCAGATTTGTGCAGTCTATGACTGTTTTCCTATGTAGTCTCCCCCACTTCAGCTGTAGATCTCTGCAGTTCATGCAGAGTGATCATGGGTCTCTTGGCTGCATCTCTGATCAGTCTTCCCCTTGTTTGAGCTGAAGGTTTAGATGGCTGGCCGGGTCTTGGTAGATTTGCAGTGGTCTGATACTCCTTCCTTTCAAATATAATTGCATGCACAGTGCTTCTTGAGATGTTTAAAGTTTGGGAAATCTTTTGGTATCCAAATCCGGCTGTAAACTTCTCCACAACAGTATCTTGGACCTGCCTGGTGTGTTCCAATACTCTCTGTGGTTTAAACAGAACTCTGAGACCATCAGCGAGCAGATGCATTTATATAGAGACTTGATTACACACAGGTGGATTCTAGTCATCATCTTCAGTCATTTAGGTTACATTGGATCATTCAGAGATTCTAACTAAACTTCTGGAGTGAGTTTGTTGCACTGAAAGTAAAGAAGCCGAATAATATTGCATGCCCCACTTTTCAGTTTTTTATTTAAAAAAAAAAAGTGTTAAAAATCCCCAATATTTTGTTCCACTTCACGATTGTGTCCCAGTTGTTGATTCTTTACAAAAAAAAATACAATTTCATATCTTTGTTTGAAGCCTGAAATGTGTCTAAAGGTTTAAGGGGGTTCAAGGTTTAAATGTTTATATTCTCTTTATATGTATTTGCATAATTTTATAATGTTATATATATATACATATATTTGAATGACTTCAGCACATCTGCGGCCACAGGACATCACTAGTCTCTCACAGTGCTCTGGTGTGATTTTGGTCCACTCTTCTTGCAGTTTCTTCCACAGTTCGGTGACTGTAGTGGGTTTCTTGGCCAT
>JAOUQT010299443.1:0-16273 GCA_025769995.1 Xyliphius kryptos | reverse complement strand
TTGGAGGAGCAAGTCAGGAAACATTTTCCTCCACCAGCATCATGTAGTGACCTGGCCACTATCCTGCAAGAAGAATGTCTTAAAATCCCTTTGACAACTGTGCAAGACTTGTATGTTTCATTCCCAAGACGCTGTATTGGCCGCAAAAGGAGGCCCTACATCATACTAATAAATTATTATTAATTATAAAATTAAAACCAGGTGTTTCAGTTTCATTGCCTAACCCCTGTATGTACTTCCCCACCCCCTTTTTTGATTGATTTGGCAGAGGTACATCACAGATTGCAATCAATAAAATACAAAAGTAAAGATTCCTGCTGTTTATTAGTGGATTATCTATATAATGAATCTGGAGAGGCAAGTGATAGAAGGCTTATAGAGTGAAGTAACAAGAACTGACACAGCTACACACAAAAACATGCACAATTCTCCTACCTTTGTCTTGTGCTTTGCTTGGGCCCCAGGTCCTGAAGTAATCATCCTACAGAGAGACAAACAAGTCCTCAGTCAGCAAAGAGAAGAACAAATTTAACATTTAAGCACTCTGTCCAAATGACAACAATTTCATGGCCTGGAAAAAGTATTTCTAAAATCCCTGTGTGTCCAGATGAATGTAGACATCATAGAAAATTATAGGACAGCATGGTGGTTAGTGCTATTGCCTCACAGCAAAAAGAACCTGGGTTAAATCCCCTGGTTGGGCGACCTTCGAAATTTTTTTGTAGAGCATGTTTTTCCCATGTTAACGTTAGTTTTGTTCTGGGTAATCCGGTTTCCTCCCACAGTCCAAAGATAAATTGTCCGGGCCTAAAAAGTTATTTCATCCCAAATATGTTCTATCAGGCTAAGGTCAGAACTCTGTGCAGGCCAGTCAAGTTCATGTCATTCATGTCTTTATGACCCTTCATTTTGGAAAAGAAAGGGGCCAGCTCCAAACGGTACCCACAAAGTTGGGAGCATGGAATTATCCAAAATGTCTTGGTATGCTGAAGCATGGATACACCTGTGGCCATGGAAGTGATTGGAACACCTGATTTAGATAATTTTGATGGGTGAGCAAATACTTTTGGAAATATAGTGCATCTTGCACCGATTTAACGTGTCCTTAACGACAGTGTGCATGTTTGAGATACCGCCAGCACAGTTTACAATCTTCTAATTAAACCTTACCCTCACACATAATCAACAGAAAACTCAATATTTGCATTAATGTGGAAATTATTTCAACGCTCGAAAATAAATTACCAGGGTTCATTCATTACAGTTTATAAAAACATTTCCAATTTCATTCCCACACCATTTATTTATGCCTTGTAGCCGACACATTTACCCTTGAAATATTTAAAATATCGCAGTTCAGATTAACACAGTCAGAGAAACGCACAGTCTATATACAGTCTTCTGCTTAAAAGCGCTTACAGAGATCACTGCCTATGTATGATGGCCGTCTGTGATTAATGTGACTGTGATTAACTCTCGCTCCTATAACATGGTCAAGTTTGTTCCCAAGGGTCCAGCCATTCAAAGCTGTAACATCTTCAGGATTCAAACTCTCAAATGTCTTATATGACATGGTCAAGATATTTCTGCTTTAGACACGTATTGTTTGTTGCTTTAACGCCATGTCAGCATAAATGGCTATTCATGGCATGAATTAGGCTGCAAATCAAACATATGGTTATATTTATACATAATATTACATTTATATAATACATACAGTCGCATCAGGGGCAATATGGAATCTCTCATTCACCTAGCATGACTGTGGAAATATACCGGAGTGGCTGGAAGAAACCCAGACAGGCATTGGTAGAAGATGAAATCCCTTACAGAAATGACCCAGGTTGTGCCACACTGTGCCTAAATGCCTTAACTTCTTGCTATGAAGCGACAGCACTACCCAATCTGCTACCATGTCACCCCTCGGAACGCAAAATAATAATAGAATGGGGAAGCCGGTGCCTACACGACAACTCTGGGCACAAGGGTAGGAAAAACCCTAGACAGAGTGCCAACCCATTGTAAGGTGCACACATACACACACACAATCATGCACACATTTCATTTAGAAACATCAATTAGAAAACCTGCGTAAACACGAGGAAAACATGAAAACTTCACACCAAAATTTCCAGAGTCGGCCCACTGGGGCTCGAACCCGGATGCTTTGGCTGTGAGGCTGCAGCACTAACCACTGCGCCAATGATAATAAAATAATAATAATACAGTTATAAGAATTTTGATGCCTACATTGCTGAAGCATATTTACACTTATAAGGCCACACTGAAACATAAAAGCTTGGACTGTGGAAAACTACCTGCTATATGTCCTGGTCCATGTCGGTTCATGCTAAAGTAAACCAGGCTACATAATTTGGGGCTGAATACCCATTGTGCGCACTTGAAGATAAGCATCATGATACATTAGTCTAAAGCTCTGCATTACGTCCTAAATACGGACTGCTTTTTGAGCCTGCATTTATTATGAAGACTTGAAGACAATATGCATTAACTACATTTTCTCCTTGCGTGTGTATCCGGGCAATGTGTGAATCTGAACCGAGCAAAGCACCAAGTTATTTTAATATAAAGCAATTGTCTGGTGGGGAAATAAACTTGCCCAATTTTCAACTTTTAGTCGAGCGTTATTTTATTTCCACTGAAGGTTTCAAAGTTATGGGGTTTAGCAAATAATAATAGTGTGTTTTATCCAGAACTCAGTGTGAAATAATCCACATGCAATATATAAACATGATAAGACAAAATACATGTGTGTGTGAATGAGAGAGAGGAAGGTTGAACTGTCAGGCTACAGGGAGAAATGGTCACAAAGGTGCAGGAATTCAGATACTTAGGATCAAATAGATGGGAAGTGTGGAAAAGAGGTGAAGAAGAGAGTACAGGCAGGATGGAGAAAAGTGTCTGGAGTGATGTGTGACAAAAGGGTTGCAGCAAAAGTGAAAGGAAAGGTTTACAAGAGAGTAGTGAGACCAGCTTTGTTCTATGGTTTGCAGACAGTGGCAATGACTAAGAGACAGGACGCAGAGCTGGAAGCGGCCGATTGAGATAGTTTGGACATGTGCAGAGGAGGGACAGTGGATATATTGGTAGGAGGATGTTAAAAATGGAGTTGCCAGGCATGAGGCAGAGAGGAAGACCAAAGCGGAGATATATAGATGTGGTCATTGTACACATGCGACCCCTGAAAAAGAAGAAGAATAAGAAATAGAAGTAAGAAAAAAAAAGTTTACCACCCTGCAGTTCTGGCTTGCAACATCAGGGGGCAACCATCCATCTTTCAAAAACATGTGCAACATATAATAGACTGATTGCAAATTTATAGTGGAATTATAACTTAATAAAGGATTATTATTTCAGCCTCTGCACTAATGCATACTCCGAGACACTGAAGATTTTATTGAGGATTCTGAATGCGCGTGTGTGTGTTCGCTATGTAATAAAGTAAAAAAATCTTTCTTGAAAAATCCATGAAGGTCGAGTCAAAGCATGAGTCATAACCAAGCACCAACCTCTGTACCTGTGAATAGAGGCACATTTACTCTCTCATACACACACACTTACATGCGTGGCCTTCAAATGGAGAGTAACATTACCAACGTTATAGCTAGCCCGAACACACACATGCACATGCAGGGTCTTCAAATGGAGCCTAACATTACCAGCAATATATCTAGTGCTACCACACACACACAGACACACTTTTTACTGCCTACCCATAAAAGTGTTTTACAACATATCTTGTAATACGGCATATTAAGGTTGCCTGTTGTTGTTTTGTTCAAGGTCACGTTGTCTCTCGCTATCTCGCTATTTATCTATCTTTCTATCTATATATGCACCAAGAATGCAAACTAGAGGATGAGAAAACCATTATTCATAAAACATCCATGCACTCTGCAAGAGTTCTTTGCATAGTTCAAATGTTCACACTTTGAGATAATAAATAAAAAAATAAAACTTCAAGGGTACTTATTATTCTTTTTTTAAAGAGGTTCTGATTGGAACACTGTGTAACAGAAAACAGAGTAACTTTTATTGCAGACAAACAAATTCAAGACAACCCCCCCCAAAAAAAACCCCACAAAACATAGTGGTAAACAGGTGGAGGTCAGGTGTGTGAGGCCACTGCATTTACTGTATTTTGATAGCGATATCCATGATCGGAGCCTTTATAGCTTTACAGTGCCTGCCCAAAAAAATGTCATGCACTAATATATTGCTGGAGCATTGATTACACCATGCATTCAACGTGGCATAATTTTCACAAGCTTCTGCAATGTCAAAACATTTATTTCTGTCAAGAGTTGCATTAATTTTGTTCTAAGATCATGTACTGATGATAGTAGATTTCAACCACTCCAGCACATCCCAAAAATTCTCAATGAGGTTCCAGACCGGATTCCAATCTCTATGTGACAGTGATGTCTAATTCTCTGTGAACCACTCACAATTTGAGCCTGATGAATCCTAGCATTGTCATCCTGGAATATTCGGCATCCATTGTTTATTCAGGTCAGCTGAACCTAGTTGCTGAACCTAGAACTGACCAACCCCAGATTAAAGGACTGCTACCTCAGGCATGTACAATAGGCACTAGGCATGATGGGTGCATCTTTTCTTATCTTGATGCACTCATTAATCTGGAACAAGGTAAATCTGGATTTATCAGGCCACATGTCCTTGTTCATTTCCAGTGACAAATTTCTATGCTCCTAAGCAAATTGAAGCCGTTTTTTCCTATTAGCCATTTTTCCGAACACATTCCTTCCTTGAAGATGATTTTCAAGGAAGGTCCGCTGTCCTTCTACTTTTTAATAATGTGTTAAACAGTCCTTAACCTAATTTTATTAGTTTCAACAATATTTTTTCTTTGCTTGATGCATGCCAATAATTTTGAATTATGTGTAAGCTACATTGGATATATATTTATGTTTTTCATTTTTTTACTATTTTTCCTTTATACAAGATGTATTCAGGGTGTATTCAGATGAGTATAACAGATGGGTGCTTTGGTTTCCTCCTACAGTCCAAAGACCTGCACGCTATGTAAATTGGAAATGCTGAATTGTCGTTAACTTGTGTATCGATATGTGCCGTATTATATAAGACTTGTGTATGTGTATGACTGTGTTCCTGTCATTAGAATAGCCACTGGTGCTGAGAATGAGGTTAAACAATAAATAAATTAAAAACAACTCCTCCTGATTAAGTCGTATGCCTCTGAATATAGTCAGTGTATGAGGTTATGAGTGTGTTTGTATCTGCTTAGTTAACGCTCAGTGGGTTCTGATGGTTACTGCCAGAGCCCAAAAACTCTCAGAGGGAATTGACGTTATCAGATCATATATTGACTTACATCTTGCTTTGCAGCATTAAAAGCGGCGCTATCCTGCAGCCCCATCTAACTCATAGATTGACTCACTATGGGTCCATATATGAAAAAAAATGTTAGGAAGAATTCTGACCGAACCAGACATGATGTTGAACACATTCTTGCATGCTCTCTGTTGCAATGTAAATAAAGCAATTGCTATCTGTAGTAGCAGTGCAAATACAACATAGCTGATGTTTATTTTCATGACATGACAACAGACTTTTCCTTGTAGTTGTTAAGCCGTTGCCTCTTTTAACATGATTAGTCCTGAAATGAAGTCTCTGCTCTGGTCATTGCTTTTTGACACAAAAATAGATATCTTATAAAAAGGTGTGTGTAATTGGTAAGTGTGATTGTCTGTGGACATCCTGAGAGTACAGGTGTTTTATTCCAGTTCTTAATAAGTACCAGGTCAGAGACCGTTATTAAAAAGAAGCATCCGATTTATATGTTACATATCAAAAAACAGTGAAATTCATTGCAGCATAGGCGACACGGTTGCACAGTAGATAGACACAGGTGGAGCAACTCTGGAAATTACCTACATTCTACATTCCTACATTCCAAAGACATGCTATTTAGTTCAATTGGTGTCTCTAAATTGCCAGATTTGTCTTGTGATTGTGTGTGTTTGTGTGTCCTATGATAGATTGGTGCCCTGTCTAGGGTTGTTCCTGCCCTAGTGGCCAGAGTTTCCGGGTGGGAACAGGGTTTCCGTGACCCTGAAAAATACTAGGATTAAGCAGGTATAGAAAATCAATAAATCAATTATGGAATATATTCCAGCTCATAAGGAAATTGAGATCAGAAAATGTATCAAGCCTAGTAAGAGTAGGAGTAAGACTAACCTAAACAGTAAATATTACCAAATACCCATATAATCTAATCACTGTGCATTTAGTTTGGATAGTCATCAATGTTGCTAGATAAACAGGAAAGCCAACTGACTTGTTAGTGACATCAGCGTGTATATTTTCGAAGTTATCGCTAGCTAATTTTAGAATATTTGCAACTTTAATGTTTTAACATTGTAAAAAAATGTGTTTTGTACTGCAGCATGTTAGAAATGTAGAGTTGTTATATTCTGGGTAGTTAGCAGTGTTGCTAGTTAAACGCTGTAGGTGATAATATTGCTAGTGACTCCACTGCATTTATTTTCAGTGAATGCACTAGCTAAGATTGGAACATTTCTAGGTTTAATATTTTAACATTGTAAAAAGTGACTGTAGCATGTTAGAAAAATATAGATGTTACACATTGGCTATTTAGCAATTTTGCTAGATGATCTAGATAGCTAATCGATTAGCTAGTGATACAATAACACATGTTTTAACAGCAAGTGCTAGGTGAAATTGGAATATTTAAAGCTTTAATATTTACTGTAAACCAGTATCATGTGATCGCTAGATAAACTCTCTAACTAATTGATTTGCTATTGTCCCCACTGCAATTACTGTAGGTTCATAGTCAGCGATATTTATGATTAGGACACAGCTGACAAACTTGTATATTGTTAATATTTTAATAAATATGTAATGTAATAAATAAATTATGCAGAATCTTATAAATATAGAAATGCTTTTGTTTGGTTAATTAATTTGCTAATGGCACCAGTGTGCTTACGATCATAGGTATCGCTAAGGTTGGGATGTATTCAGGTAAAATATTTATCACTTTGAAATTTTAACATTGTAATGTATTGATCCAACAATTTGGCTAGTTAACTATCTACCGATGCTAATGCATTTATTTCCTGATGACAGAAAGATTTGCCTTTTTAAGACAGAACATGTCTTAAATTTATTTTCCTCGTATCACCGACTGCAGATATAATCAAAGGAGGAAAAACTATGCAAGGTCAAAGTTCAAAAGGATTTATGGCTAACACTAACGATGAACCCAGCAGACACTCACCCACAGCACTTCTCTTTGTCTCTTTCATGCCATCCTCATTTCATTAAAATGTAAATGCATATGCATACATACATGCATCAAGGACAATATCCAGACAATATATGATTATTTTAAAACGTCCGCCATAACTCTGTGCAAAGTGTGTGTGTGTATATGCAATACAAATACACAAATCTGGTCATTTCATTACATAAAAAGGATGTGTCTTTCTTACTGATATAAGATAAAAGGAGGTGTGTATAAGAGTACTGTATGTGTACACTTAACAGATACAAGATAATCCAGATATTTAAGACAATTAACACGCATTGTTTATGCACAAGAAGACAGAGTCATTAAAACGTTTGAAAGAAAAAGAGGTTGAAGGGTCTAGAAATGCTTTTCTGCACTGTGAACTGCCATTAAATACAGATAGACACTCAATTCAATTCTATTCTATTCTATTTATAAAGCGCTTATAACAATGGACATTGTCCCAAAGCAGCTTTACAAAAACATTTTTCCCAGATGAATAATGGTGGGAAGGAGAAACTCAATAAGGAAATAAGGAAGAAACCTTGAGAGGAACCAGACTCAAAAGGGAACTCAACCTCATTTGGGTGATATAATACAATCTGTATACATACAATACATAATTACACATAACTAACAATAATATATAAGAATAATAATAGAACAATATTATATATATATATATGTATACTGTTTTATTATGAGAGGTTTGATTATTTCCGGTAATACATTTTGGAGTAAAGATTTGGGTATAGGATCTAATATAGATGTTGTAGATTTTAATGATGAAACTAGTGAAATTAACTCTGTCCCTTGAAGTGGATTAAAGTTGATAATCTCTGGTCTAAGGTAACTATATTGACATCTAGATGACTTGGATTACTCGGATTAAGATTTACAGTATTGATTTTGTGCTTTATGGTGTCAAATTTATCACTGAAGATAAAGTCGTTGCAACTACAACCTGACGGTGGGAACGCTTCTGCCATGGTCTATTTCCTAGTTAGTTTTGCTGCGGTATTAAATAAAAAGCGAGGATTATTTTTGTTTTCTTCTATTAGCGAGAAGAAATATTTTGCTCTAGTAGCACTAAGAGCTTTCATATAGTTTACGAGACTCTCCTTCCATGATGATTGATGCACAACCTGGTTTGTCTGATGCCATTTATGCTCTAGTTTTTTAGTAGTCTGTTTTAGGGTCCGTGTGAAATCATTATACCAAGGTGCTAGTTTTTCTATTATCACAGTTGTCTAGTTTAATATTTATTAAGTTATAAGAATTAATTTTTTGTATATTTCTATAATTTTTTCAAATTTCTAGATTTTTGTTTAGCCTGGGGAACAGACTGTCTCAATATGATGAAACCTAGGAAGCTAGCAGACAGTTGGAATAGCCTCTCTGTTTGCTCCCTGGCCTTGGCTCTGGATTTTCAGCACCTTCCCGAGTGGGATGGACACTGTCCCGCCCTAACAGGCCAGTCTTTCCCTCGAAATTACTCAAATTATCTATGAAGCCTACATTGTTTTTGAGCATCACTTGGACATCCAGTAGTTCAGTGACCATAGCCTGCTGTAAGTTACATGACCACACCACACTGGGAGGGGGCCAGAGCAGATTACTTCATCAGACATTGCCTTTGCTAGTTTATACACCTCTATAATATTACTCTTGGTAACCTCTGACTGTCGAATGCATATATCATTAGCTCCAACATGAAAAAACTATCTTAGAGAACCTGCAATTGCCTAGGATCCTAAGAACCTAGCTGAATGTGTGACATGATAATACGTTACATTATGCAAAATCTGCAATATCAAATGAGATTAAACGGGTCCAGGACAGGACATCCGAGGACAGAGTCCCACAGAAAGTGCAAGTCCCCCCTCAGCGATACTCCTGTGTAAAATGCAAAAATTACACTTTGTTTTTAAAAGAGCGTGTAATTTTTGAGAGTGTCACTGGGGAGGACGTGCACTTTCTGTGGGACTCTTGGTGGGCCTGTGTGCTTTGGACGGTTTGTTAGCATCAATATTAAAATAATAATTCATTAATTACCTTTACTTAACCCACATGCACTAAAAGAAATTTTCCAGGTTGTCCCACATATGGATCTAACATGGGTCTAATATTTTTAGTATATCTTAATTTTTAAAGATGAAAATAGGTCATTCACATGTGTACATGAATAAATATAAAAACTAATTATCACAAGCAAATCCAGTCAAAGTTAAACCATCATAACATGAACAGCCCAACATAGTCAAACTTGCAGTGAAATACTTTGAACACTGTCATTTATAGAGTATACAAAATACTAAGAATGGTTGGCTGCACAGAGTCAGCTTTCACAAATGCCCTCTGTCTCATCTTGCTTTTATCAGAGATAATCTGATAATCCATTCCACATTGTGCTGTTGTCCATCCATGTTAATTCTTGGTCTTACATTTTGTCTCACTCACTTTGTTGGCATTACACTTCCTTTAATGCCGTCATCTGCGAGCTTCATCAGGCTATAGTAACATGCCATGTGAGATGTGATTCAGTGTTACTGTTCTGACCATCTTATAGACTTGCTTAGTGCTCATCATCTTTATCCATGAGATCTTCAACAACTTCTGGAAGCACTTGTTCTCAAAAGAATGAATACATCTTTCTTTCTTTTTTATTCAGTGTTCAGGTTTTACATATATAAGGGATTAAAAATATATCAGTACCTTTACAACCCTATATTATATTTCTGCAGTTTTGCAACACAAGGACAGGAACAACTCCAGACAAGGTGCCACTCTATAATAGGGCACACACAGTCACACACGTAGGAAACAGCAGTTGACCTAATGCGCAATTAACCTAATGTGCATGTCTTCGGAATTGGAGAGGAAACCGGAGCACCTTAAAAAACCTGTGAGAACACATAGAGATTATGCAAACTCCACACAAAAATTTTCCCACCTGGATCCAACCCGAATCCATATCCACCACTACCCACTGTGACCCCTGCACTGCCCCAAATGATTTATTTTACAAAAATGATGATGGGTGTGCAATAGATCTGTGAAGAACAACAGAGTAAGTAACGTAAGTAAATTTTATTTATATAGCACTTTTTGGGCCATTGCTTTAAAGTGCTTTACATATATATATATATAAAAATAAAGAAACAGTTTATATAAAATACCCAACAAATACACAGCAAATGCAGAGTCTCCCTGTCAGAGACAGAGAGACTATATACTGTATATCTTAATCCTTCTTTTCTCTTTATCTTAAACAAATAAATATCTTCTTGTTTGTATTTGTGGCTTATTTCTTCTGATCATTAGCACTATGAAATTTTCTTCTAAGACTAAAACCATTTTTCTTTCTCCCCAGGGCATTGTGTCCTTTACATTTTCATCTGATAGAATGGAGGTTATTAAGAAATGAGTTTGCTTTGAGGTGTGAATGTGCGGATGAACAGAAAGCTGATTTTCTCCATGCTGCTTTTTCTCAGCATGGCCTTTTGAACTTGGACATGTCTCTTGAGACAAGGCTTTGAACATCAAAATGCTCTCAGCAGTGATGAACAAATAAAAAAGTAATGAGATAAATAAAAAAATAAAATGAAATAAATGGAAGCCTGGACCACCATAAGGGATGTAGAGAATCAGCATAGATGTTGATCTGTTTGTTAAAAATACGCGAGCTAAGGTTAATTCTGAACAATATGGCCCGTTGGCAGTTAGCTCATGTTTAAGCCTCTTTAAGTCTAAAGGAAAATCAGTGAAGCAGTTTAAGCCAAGTGCATTTTGACCAGCAGGGTGGTGTAGTGGAATTATGCTGGCCCCATAGGCCAGAGTTTGATAGTTCTAAACCATCTATTTCTATGGGGCAGTCGTAGGCTTGCGGTTAAGTAACCGCCCTTGCACCTGGAAGGTTCCCTTTTCAATTCCCAATACTGTCATGTTGTGGCAGATGTGCCATTGGTGCTCTGTGGAGGCACCTCACTGCTCTGGGCGTGTGTTCTCACTTCACAAGTGTATCACTGCATGGATGGGTTATATACGGAAGACCAAGCATAGTGACAAGCATAGTGCCAGATCACTTTCACATGAGCATGAGGAACAAAAAAAAGAGAGGTAGTCAAAAATTATTAGCATTTTGGCTGAAGTAGTTATTTTAATCAACTTTGAGAAAAGACTAATCTTTCTTCTTTTTAAAAGACTTTGTCTGTTTGTCAGTGAGATTTCGTAATACCCTTAAAAAATATTGTATTCTTAACTGTATGCCAATGTATCAGATGTGTCACTTGTCTATTCACCAAAAACATTTCAAATGCACACTCAGTGCGATGTTGTGTGACCTTACTTTAACTTCTCAAACTTCCTCATCGGAAATCACTTTTTTCAAACTGTCTTCTATAAATATCATTATTATTGCACGTTGCTCTTCTTTTGTGCAAATAGCAAATGTGACAGCCATTTTATCTTGCACTACAGTCACAAATGAACTGAAAAAGCATGTCCAAATTTGCACAGCAGTGACTGAAAAGACAGAAATTCCATACACATACTATAGTGTTGGTAATATGGTGTGGCCAAAAAAGTTTCAATATAAGTGTGAATAATTTTTTTATCACATCTATATACATCTAGGAGCTAAGACTGAAATATAATGTGAAATTGTTCTACAACCATCACCAGAGGAAGAGCTAAACCTAGGTGTCTTTAATGTGTGCGGCCATCTTCGGGTTGTAGTTTGAGGCTGCATTTGTCTCACAGCTTCCTATTAGCTTTATTAACTAACAATAGATTAGCAATAGACAGGAAAAGAAACAGGACTAAGAATTGGTTTACTGTGCTATGGTGGTGTGATTACTTTAAACTAGGTAAAAACCTATAAATATTATAGACTCCAGTGATTACGAATGGGTGGAAACAGATGTGTCTTTACTGGGTGTAGCCATCTTGGCAGGCCACAATGGATTATAGAAGGTCTAGTGTAAGTCTGTGGTAGTGATGTTGGGCAATGCAACTGGTTGTCTCATGGAAATGGATTAGCTTTATTAACATAATAATGATAGACATGGAAAAGCAATGTGGTGGAAGTGGTGGCTCAGTGGTTGAGGGCATAGGGTTACTGATCGTATCGGTCAGCGATTCAAGCCCAACAAGCTGCCACTGTTGAGACATTAAGCAAGGGCCGTAACCCTCTTTGCTTCATGGTTGCCATACTGCAGCTGTCCCTTTAATAAAGTATTTCACGACATGCTTTACTCTGCATATCTATGATATCTATGTATGTGACAAATAAAATTTGACTTTGGTTAGTAACTATGCCATGATGGTGCGATAACTGGCAAGGATTTATTTATTTGATTGAGAGTGAAGTATGTTTAAATACTGTCCAGGATGAACGGAAACAAGTGATAAAATTTAACAATACCTATTAGTATTTTATTTGGGAACAGGTGGAAACAGTGGTGTCTTTTTTGGGTTTAGCCATCCTGGCTGGCCACCATGTATTATGGGGTGTAGTACAATTCTGCTGTAATGATGCTGGTTGTTGCACGTGGATCTCTCACAGCTTTTTTCATGGATAGGTAAAACAGCGAGTGCTAGGGTTTGGTATTTGTAATATACAGAATATTTGTAATACAGGACAGCGTAATGTAATAATCAAGCTGACCCATATCGATCGAATGGGAGCTCAGAGAACGAGAGTGTGTGTGTGAGTGTTTTGGTTGGGGAGAGGTTGGAGGGCCTGAGGGGGTGTATGGAAAGGGCCACGCTGCCCAGACACTTCAGTCTATTGGATTGAGATTCCCTCACTATTTAGGGGTCAGAGATCGGGATGCTTAAGCTACACACGCTGCTGTGATCAATATCACTGCTGCACTCATACCTTCTGAATTTACTCACCACACACACATAAATAAAAACACACACAAACAATTAAGCACACTTTTTGTTATCATCAAGTCACAGAGTTGATCTAAGCTTGCTACAACATTAGCACGCCTAAGTCTAAAACTTAAAAATCTAAAATTAAAGTTCATTTGAAACAACTGGAAAATCTAAAGAATGTGATTTGCAACATGTGGCACCACTTCTAAATGCTAAACGCTTAGCACTGATAACTGAATGCATATATAACTCCTTAGCATCTGATTCTGAACTAATGCCTACAATTACTCCTCACTAAGGCTTAGTAAGGTTTTAGAACAGAGGATTCAAAGTGATGAAGAGTTTCAAGTGTTATTCTGTCCCATTCTTCCTGCAAACATGCCTTAAGATATACAGCAGGGTTTTGGTGGTTTTGTTGTTGCAGTTTTGGTTTAAAAATTCTTCACTCATTGTCTATTGACAACAGATCAGGTCATCTACCGATGCTACCTATGTGCCTACCTACCTAACTATCTAACTGTCTATCTATCTATCTATCTGTCTGTCTATCTGTCTGTCTGTCTGTCTGTATGTCTGTCTGTCTATCTGTCTATCTGTCTGTCTGTCTGTATGTGTCTGTCTGTCTGTCTGTCTATCTGTCTGTCTGTCTGTTTGTCCATCTGTTGTCCTCTCTGATTCTCTTTCTCTTGAATCATGGTTCAAATGAACAACCCCATATCTTTTATCAACCTGTATTTATTCACCTCTTTTTTTATTCTGTCTAAATTCTTTCATTTCTGTCTCTCGCAATACTCTTCCCGTTCTCTCCTGTTTATGTTTATCCATCTTTTCCCTCTTTTCCATTCATGTCTTTCAATCCTTTTATCTTTCTTTCAGTGTCTCTCCTTCTATGTTTATCTTTGACTCGCTGTTTTTATCCATCACTTTCCTTTTGTTTCTCTTCGTCTATCTGTTTGTATTCTGTCTCAGATGTTCTCTCTCTCTCTCTCTCTCTCTATCTCTCTCCCTCTATCTCTCTCTGTCTCTCTCTTTCTCTATCATGTTATTATTTCTATTATTCTTTTTTTCTTCCTCCTCTTTGTCTTCATCTTCCATTTCTTCTGCTTCTTGTTCTTCATTTCTTCTTCTTTTTCTACTTCTTCTGCCTATTTTCATCTTTTTTGATCTTTCCATTTTTATCTTCTGCATCTTATTCTTCTTCCTGTTCTTCTTCGGACTGAAGGATTGGAGTAGTGAAGTAGTGAAGCATTGAAGTAGTGAAGGAGTGAAGGATTGTAGTAGTGAAGGAGTGAAGTGTTGAAGGAGTGAAAGACTGAAGTAGTGAAGGAGTGAAGGATTGAAGTAGTGATGGAGTGAAAGACTGAAGTAATGAAGGAGTGAAGTGTTGAAGGAGTGAAAGATTGAAGTAGTGATGGAGTGAAAGATTGAAGTAGTGATGGAGTGAAAGACTGAAGTAATGAAGGAGTGAAAGATTGAAGAAGTGATGGAGTGAAAGACTGAAGTAATGAAGGAGTGAAAGATTGAAATAGTGAAGGAGTGAAGTGTTGAAGGAGTGAAGGATTGAAGTAGTGATGGAGTGAAGGATTGAAGTAGTAGTGAAGGAGTGAAAGATTGAAGTAGTGATGGAGTGAAGGATTGAAGTAGTAGTGAAGGAGTGAAAGATTGAAGTAGTGATGGAGTGAAAGATTGAAGTAGTGAAGGAGTGAAAGACTGAAGTAGTGAAGGAGTGAAGTGTTGAAGGAGTGAAAGACTGAAGGAGTGAAGGATTGAAGTAGTGATGGAGTGAAAGACTGAAGTAATGAAGGAGTGAAGTGTTGAAGGAGTGAAGGAGTGAAGTGTTGAAGGAGTGAAGGATTGAAGTAGTAGTGAAGGAGTGAAAGATTGAAGTAGTGATGGAGTGAAAGACTGAAAGAGTAAAATGGCTGAAGGAGTGAGAGTAAAAAAAGAGGAAGTGAAAGAGTGAGTGTGAAAGAGTGAGTGTGAAAGAGTGAGTGTGAAAGAGTAAAAAATGAAGATTTGAAATGTGTGAATGATTTTCTCTTAAAATCTTTACTCCATCACTCATTCTTTTCATGTTTATCTCTCTCTCTCTCTGTCTCTCTCTCTCTCTCTCTTTGCTATGACTATCCGTGTGTGTGTGTGTGTTCAGTAAAGTTTATTTATGTTCTGATCTTTGGCTGTTTGTTTCTGAAGTTCTTTGATATATATATATATATATTGCCTGTGAGCTGCTCATAAACTTTTCCGAGTAAGATTTAAACACTCCACGAGAGTTCGCTCACTTGACATAATGCAGGGTTTCACTTACACTCCGTCCTGCCCCACGGTCCTGGGCCGGAGGTTTTAAGGGGTAGGAGCTTCACCTCCCAAAGCACACTCCGAGTTAGAACTGTGTAAAGGAAACAGACTGTGTTTGTACTGAAGTGTTTGACAATAGCGCACTCGTCTGTGCTGAGTCAGTCGTCCATTCTGTACACGGTCAGAGGACGTCGTCACGGTTCGGTACTACGCTCGGTTCGAGAAGATCGTTATTGAGGTGCATGTTGCATTTTTCTGTAAATTCCTTATTTATCTACTGCAAATAATTCTTATTATTATTAATATTATTATTATTCTTATTATTATTAATATATTATTAATATTCTTATTATTATTAATATTATTATTCTTATTATTATGAATATTATTATTCTTATTATTATTAATATTATTATTATTATTCATACACTGCTTATTATTATTATTAATATTATTATTCTTCTTATTATTATTAATATTATTCTTCTTCTTATTATTAATATTATTATTATTCCTCTTCTTCCTCTTCTTCTTATTCTTCTTCTTATTATTATTATTATTAATATTATTATTATTATTATTATTCATACACTGCTTATTATTATTATTCCTCTTCTTCTTATTTATTTTTATTATTTATATACTGCTTCTTCTATTTTTTCTTCTTCTTCTCCTTCTTTTTATTATTATTATTAATATTATTATTATTATTATTATTATTTATATACTGCTTATTATTAATATTGTTATTATTATTTATATACTGCT
>JAOUQT010299436.1:0-16273 GCA_025769995.1 Xyliphius kryptos | reverse complement strand
GGTGAATGTGCTTACCACTAAGCCACCGTGCCTCCCTGTACAAACATTCGAAATCAGTTAAATAATGACATGGATCACCTGATCTGAACCCCATAGAGAACCCGTGGTCCCTCACAAAATGTGAGATGTACAGGGAGGGAAAACAGTACACCTCTCTGAACAGTGTCTGGAAGGCTGTGGTGGCTGCTGCACGCAACGTTGATCATAAACAGATCAAGCAGCCAACAGAATCTATGATAGAAGGATTTTGAGGGTCATCGTAAAGAAAGGTGGCTGTATTGGTCACGGATTTGTTTTTGGTTTTGTTTTTGAAATGTTTATTTCAAAATGTGGTGTTGTAATATTGGTTTACCTGCTGAAAATAAACAAGTGAGATAGGTTTATTTTGGTTTTTATTAAGTTGCCTGATAATTCTGCACAGTACTAGTTACCTGCACAAACAGATATCCTCCTAAGAGCCAAATCTAAAAAAAAAAAATCCACTTCAACTTCCCATAATATTACGCTTTGATATTTATGAGTCTTTTGGGTTGATTGAGAACATAGTTGTTGTTCAATCATCAACAGAATCCTCTCAAATACAACTTGCCTAATAATTGTGCACACACACTTTATACATAAATGACGGGCCATCAGGGTCTTCAAAGTCTGATCACTTGACATCACAGACTGATGTTAATTATATAATTTCCAATAGACATTCCTTATCTTCCGTTTATTCCTTTATGAGGATCGTGGTGGGTTCCCCCATGCCCATCCAGGGAAGAAAGTCTTGGGCGCTGGGTAGATAGACCCAGGACAGGGCACCAATCTATCGCTGGGTACACACTCACTCACACAGCCACACACACATACAGGGCAATTTAGAGCATGCAATTTACCATCAATCCATGTTTTTGGACTGTAGGAGGAAACCAGAGAACCAGAAATCCCCAGAGCTGAGAGGTGAATGTGCTAACCATTGCTAACCACTGAAGTCCTATATTTCCTTATTACAGCATTAAGCCAATCACATTTTAGCATCATTGGTTGCCAAGTTTGGTGGCTTAGTGGTTAGCAGGTTTGCTTCTCAGCACTGAAGGTTGCCGGTTCAAGTCCTGATCTGGATGGATGCTGAGTTTTACAATTTTTCTGCCTGTGTCTTCAGAATGAGTTTTGGACTTACATAAGTTTAAGTGTAGCATTACATAAGTGTAGAACAAACTGTTGCTTCAACTAATCAGATTGAGTTCTTCGTATCGGCACTTTCTAGAAAGCTTACCATATGTAATATTTACACCCTATGATTGGAGAGTACTTTTGATGAGCAGAAATTTTCAACCAATTAAAACTTGTTACAGAAAAACCACTCGACTTTCCGCTGCTGGAATTGTTCACCATGAGTGGCATAATGTCACCCAAACGCAGTGTGAAAGACTGGTGAAAGCATGGCAAAGACGCATGAAAGCTGTGATTAAAACTCATGGTTGTTCCACCAAATATTGATTTCTGAACTCCACTTAAGTTAAAACATTAGTATTGTTGTTTCGAAATGAATATGAACTTGTTTTCTTAAAATCATTTTTGTTATTAAGACCATTCATTACATTTATTATTTTTCGCAAAAAAAAATACAAAATCATGTCAGCAATTTATAGAATAAAAAAACAATGTTTATTTTACTCAAACAAACAAACTCAAATACCTATAAAGTGTAAAATCAGAGAAACTGATCATTTTGCAGTGGTCTCTAAATTTAGATGTGTAAATATACTGTGTATGTATATTGCTCTTTAGCTTTGTCATAGGGTGTGTCATCGTGTCTAAAATCCTGGTGTGGTCTGGCTGGTGGATTGCTATTTCAATGGCGCAGTGCGAGCAGTTAAGCATAAATTAACATTTATATCATTTGCAAGAAACACCATCACAAGACAGGGCTAGGAAGTTATAAAACAGAGAAGCTGTTTTGATTTTCAGTCATTAATTGAAAATTTCTTACCACATTATTATAAAATATGCAGAGGGCAGATCTAGTCCCTTTTATATATACTTCTCTCAGGAGCATTGGTTTATTTTGTGAATATGCAAAATCAAAGACGTTAGTGCGACCCTAGTACAGGATTAAGGTCATAAGGGAAGACCCCCGCAACCCAAGTACATGATTAAGTGGAAGATAATGAATAACTGCAGCTCAACTGGATACTACAGGTCATTGTGGCAAGGCGTAACTGAACCGACGACCTGCACTACACCTTGGTTTAATACAAATTATTTTCGCAGATATTTTTTTACTTCTGGATCAAGACTAAATTGCCTTAAAGTCTTTTTGTGAGTATTTTGGTTCCAGTTTTATTGAAATGAAGTTCATTTTCACCTATAAATTATTAATATTTACTCAGCTTGTTCCTTCACTGAGTTTTAGGTCTTCTTTGTAGTTTTAAAACGATCACTAACACACAAGGTTGATGGATAAGGAATGTTGCTTTGCAGGAAGTATCTGGTTTTTACGTTAACAAGCAACAAAAATGATTTTTATAGATTTCCACCAATCTCATAACTATTAGTAACAAAGCTAGCTGTTATAGGAGGGTTCAATTTGTTCAAACTCCATATTTATCATATCTTGCCCATCCAGCAAAAAACATTGGCCACTAAGTATATTCACCCAGGACAGGGCGCTAATCCATTACTGGACACACACAAACAGATGCACACCATATATAGGGACAATTTTGAGCAGCCTATTCACCTTGAATCCATGTTTTGGACCGTGGGATAAAACTCATAGGGACATGTGTAGAACATGGAAACACCACCCAAATCAGGATACAAAACTGGATCCCCAGCGAAGAGCGAAAGATGTGCCAACTACTTAATTTTGCCACCTGTATTTTATATATAAATATCAAATATATTTATTAACAATACGTAAATTTGGGGACTTTTTAAACGAATGTTTGTATGACCTCCATTATCGGTAAAATATGCCTCCACAGCTAGTTTGAGTCCATCTTTCCATAACTTGTGTTTTTTGGTCATTACACGGCCACAAAAATAAAAGATGGCAATAAAAGATTCAGTACTAGTTTATTGTAAGGTCACTGGAGAAACAGTGTGCAGTTTCACAACAACATGTAAACAGTGATGAACCATTTCCTGTTCAGGGATGTGACATCAAAAGCAACAAGCACTAAACCAACTGAAGGAACAGCTCTGTATCTGACATTAATGCTTTAAAACAACCTTCACACGAAGGACGTTCATATATCAATCTGGCAAATATATAACGTGGCTACTCTAAAGCCCTGGCTTTCTTTAAATATAAAGAAGGATATGCCGAAAGGTGCTTTTAAATAGTTTCCATTTCCAAAATTTATCTTGCAGCAGTTTTTAAAATGTTGGTTTTACTTTTGTTGATTGTTTTAGTTTTGACATTATAAATATGCTGACAAAAAGGGAAGGTTTGGTGGCCTCTTAAATTGGACTCAACTTTAAATTTAAGCTACACACTGCTTCTAAATAAATGAATGTTTCTAATCACCACAAAAACAACTGCAGAACATGAACAAGCCTTTCAAACAGGAATTATCTACAGGTATCAGAACCAGCTCTTCACGCTGTGGGTAACACGGTTTAATGGACCCAGAGCTGTGATGGTTTTAGCTTTGATCTTTTGAACTTTTTAAGAGGCAGTGTTGTCAAAAGTTTTTTTTTTTAAAAAAAAAGGGAACCACCATGCAGATTCTGAACATTTTAAAGAACTAATAACTAGCAAAAACTTCAAAAGTACACAGTTCTGAAAAAAGTATAAGTTAAATTGACACTGCATGTTGGTTCTGTTCTTTCAAAGAAGCTGCACTGTGGTCCATTCTCAAATAAAAGCCTAAAAGAAATCCAAATGCTGCAGACTGTAAGACCGGGTAAATGTTCTAAAAGCTACAAAATAGAACAGATTAGCAGCCGCCTACGGCACCTGCAGGGGCCACTGTAGAGTTGGTCTGACTTTTGCCTTTGTGCCTCTGCCCTCCTCGTCGCCTTCCTCCAGACTTTGGCTGAAAAGTGAAAAGAAAGACCCCAAAAATAAAAAATTATTAAATGATATGAGCTAGATTATATATCTTCAATTAAAAAAACATAAGTCTTTTAAATCAAAATTTATAACATAATTTACTCCCATATATCAGCATCACTTGGTACATGATAAAAAATATTTGCATACTTTTGTTTTTATAAACCAGTCTGTGTCCATGTTTCAATGTTCAAAGCTATTCTGTGTATTCTATACTGTACCAAAAAACAAGCTGTATTTGATCAGGAGTCTGGTATTATAAAAGTTAACATGCTCTTGTTAATTCGTACAGATACAGTAACTGTTTTAACAATATTGGATTTTTGGCATTCATAATGATGACATTGTCTAAATTTGTATTTACCCAATTTAAAGACTTAGGTTTAGAATTTAAAGGTTTTGATGGCAGAAAATGCTACAGCCTCTCATTTTATCTATTTTCTGCACATAAATTAAACACAGACACCCACACACAAACCATTTGTGATGATTTACTGTCTTTTAAACCACATCTTCTTACTCTGATTGTTCCAGATAACTTCTAACCAGTTAAATAAAGACAAATAGGCTAAATTAAAAGCCACGTGTAAGCTTGAACACAATATGACAGTAAAATGGAATAATTTAACAAAAAGACTGGACTAGTCTTAGTTATACAATTTTCATTAATAAGTTCAAGTTATAGAACACCTTTCTAGAAGCCAAGGATGCTTCACAATCACATACAATATTAGCAACACTGCGATAAAAATACAAACATTTTTAGTTGGGTCTTAAAAGAGGACAGATCAGAACAGAGTTTAAGGTAAAGAATTCCAAAGAGTTTAGAGTCAGAAGTCCAGTGCCAGTAGACCGGACGGTGCGAGAGGGAACATATAAATTACTCCTTGTAGTCCACCGAAGGTTGTTATTTAGGACATTGTATACATTACACAGGCCTTTATAAACATACAGATGTGTGATTGCAAATTATGTAATTAAATGCAGTGCATGTCCAAAGCTATGTTTAACAGTCAACGTTTTTCAAGGTCTGGGCTTGTGTTAGTAAAGAGTCATGTTATGTGCATGTACACTGTAGAACATGTTTATTTTAGTGTATATTAATCGTGTTTTTTGTTTAATACTTGTAGTCAGGGAGGTCGTGCAGAGTAAGGATTTCAAAGTACAATGTTGCTGCTGTTTGTGTTTATATAACTCTTGAATCTATTGTTGAAGAACTATAACAGTAAGGGGAATGCTTTTATATTACAAATATAAATTGACAAGTTTATATTAATTAATTAATTTATTTTTTAACAAACAAAAGGTCTGTGCAGTCCTGACCTCAACCCCACTGTAGTTCAGGTAGGCAGAATGTTAACAAACGCCAGGGTGTGTCACATGTAAAACACTCTTTTGCAACAATGCAAAGCTTTATGAAAAAAGCTTTATGAGAACACTGAAGGCTGTTATTGGTCACAACAGTACTTCTAAATTCACAGTTGATTTGGATTATTTTGTAATGGTTCTGTTTACTTTTGCTCAGAAAGTCTCAAATTAAACTAAATGATATTTCTTCCAAATTTTTTATTTATTCAAAATTTGCTTTGTTGAATGCTACTTAAGTATCAGGAAAGCTGAGGAATAAATATTTCCAATGTTATAATTTTGATTCGTGCCGTACAATTAGCTGAGCTTTGTTTGGACTGGATTTAGGATGTTATGTTAGAAAAGCTTTGAAGCCTCGTGGTGTTTTATCTTCCTCATGCTGGAAACAGTGGAGCTTTTTTTTAAAGCATCTGACTTTACCTTGTTCTCTTTTTTGCCCTCTTTAATCTGAGGGTCTTCCCCCCCCCCTGTCTGATGCCGCAGGGGGGGAAAAAAAAAAAAAAAAAAAATCATGGAAAAAAGGGGAAAGGATGCAAGTGGAAAAGATAAAATGACGGTGGAATAATAAGGCATTTGGGTTGGGATGGGTAAAAATAGACATAAATGATCAAATCAATTTCAGAAGGAAGAGAAGCAATGATAAAGATTAAACAACAGGATTAGAAGAATTTAATAAAAAAACTGTATAATTAAAATCTGTTCACCGTGACTTGAAAGAACCATAGGTATAGTGAGGAAAATAAGTATTTGAACACCCTGTGACTTTAGATGTTCTCTCACTAAGAAATTATGGAGGGGTCTGAAATTTTTATTTTAGGTGCATGAGAGACATAATCTAGAAAAATCAGGAATTCACAATGTATGATTTTTTAATAATTGATTTGTGTTACTGCTGCAAAAAAGTGTTTAAACATCTGCCAATCAGCAAAAATTCTGGCCTCAAAGACCTGTTAGTTCGCCTCTAAAAATGGAGCAGCTTGGTGAAAAAAAAGATTGAAAAAAAATGGAAGCTAAACATGACTGTCAATCTCCCTTGGACTGGGGCTCCACACAAGATTTCACCTTATGGCGTATTAATGAGCCTAAGAAAGATGAGGAAACAGCCCAGAACAACACGGGAGGAGCTGGTCAATGACCTGAAGAGATATGGCACCACTGTTTCAAGGTTACTGTGGGTAATACACTAAGACATCATAGTTTAAAGTCATACATGGCATGGAAGGTTCCCCTGCTTAAATCAGCACATGTTCGGGCCCGTCTTAAATTTGCCCATGACCATTTGGATCACCTAGAGGAGTTATGGGAGAAAGTTCTGTGGTCAGATAAGACCAAAATAGAACTTTCTGGCCTAAATTCCACTCTGTGTTTGACGTACAAAGAACAATGAGTACCATCTCTACTGTGAAGCATGGGGGTAGACATATCATGCTTTGGGGGTGTTTTTCTGCACATGGGACAGGACAACAAACAAAGGCTACTGTACCAAATATCAACATTAATTTTTACAGGTAACATACAAATATATATATATTTTTTTTAAACCATAAATTGTGATTTAGAGGTCTTTCACAGTGGAAATTTCAGACCCTCCATTGTCGCAGGGTGTTCAAATACTTATTTTTCCTCACCGTACCCAAGTTAGTATATACTTACTTGTTGCTGTGCTGTGACTGTACTTGGTGCTGTTCCTATACCGACAGACTCCTCAGCCGTTAGCACCTGACCATCCTCCCTCTTAGCACCTGCTTTTTTTGTCGACTGCATCTTGATTTGAGGTGGTTTTGAATTTGACGGCTGATTATTTGTTGACTGAAGAAGCTACAAACCAAAAACACATATACAAACACAAGGATTACTTTTACACAACATTATCTGACAACTTTCTGTTCAGATTAGATTTTAACTTGTTAATGTGTTTATTATTCTGTTGCTGTATTTTAATTTTGTTTTCATTGCTTGATTTAGAAATTGCATTATTGTTGTCTATGTTTTGTGGGTTTCACAATTTTAATTAATGCTATACTGTTTCAACTGTTGTAAAGCATTTTTTTGATTCGTGAAACGCACTAAAGAAACAAAATGTATTATTTTAAAACATTGCAACAATTGCCATTAATTTGTCACAGTAATAAAAGAAAACAGATTATAATGTACTTACTTAAACACTTATTTTTCTGCAACCATAAAAAGAGTATTAAACGGCTGGCAAATACTTTCCCCAAACAATCCATCACAGTAATCCAGTTGGAAAATCCTACAGATTTTGCTAGATTTTTTCGGAGAAGCTCAGACACACAGAACGTAAAAACTGGAGTCAAAAAGTCGAGAATGCAAACAAGGTTTGTGACAAGAGCTGTCACTTGCAATCCAAGATGGATATGGATCACTTATGTATTTGACATTAACAGTATTATGCATTTACAGTTAAATTTCCCAGTGTTGTCCTAAATTATCTCTTGGTCAATCAAATAACTTGCAAACAAATGCTGCCGGCAAACAACAGTTAATTTGGTAATTTAGCAGGCACTTTTATCCGACACAACTTACAATTATCCCAACTTAATGGTTGGACTCAGAACACAGGGTTTAAACAGCCTCCTGGAGCAATTATGGTGAAGAGACTTTCTCAATGTCCCACATCAATAACTTTAGTGGACCTGGGATTTGCAGTCACAACCTTAAGATTTACAGCCCAACACCCTAACCACTGAGCTACCACAACCCCCTTCGCCTTTTCTCTCGTATTTACAGTAATTCAATTAACACAAAATCGTAAAAACTTTTTGCCAATTTTTTTGTCTATTGCTGTTTGATGCACTTTGTTTTATATTTATTCTGATTAAGAAATGTTGACCCTCTTCGGCAAAACAATGAATACATCCTCTAAAATTAACAAAAATGCGCACACAAACTTACTGACCATAACATACTGCATTAATAGTATTTTAAATGGCTTATGATGCATGGTGATTTTGTTAAATACAGCAACAAAACTACATTTAACGTTAAAAATGTAAACGATCCAAACAGCCCAATAATAAATAATCATTTTATAACTTGAATGATCACCTTTTAGATTCGATATGCTCCATTTCCTTCTCACTCACCTTGGTAATGGTACCCACAGCCTTGGTTCTCCCCTCTCTGAACACTAGCCTCTGATCTACGTGCAAATATTCGGGCGTCTTTATGAAGCGGAAGTGCACCGTAGCTTTATCTCCTGTTCGTAAGCAATCTCGGTTCATTGTCAAAATCGTTGCCGTTTGCCTGATGCTCCCACAATGCACTGTGGATAAAAAGCAAACAGGGACGTTAAATGACTGCAGAAAAAAGTGATAAATTGACAACAGATGCTACATTATCAGGGTAAAGCTGAAAATGTGTGGTTCAGTGTCTTTTGAACAGCAACTTGTAAATAATTTTTGAGTAGATCTGGCCACATGTTTAGAGTCATCATCTTTTTAAAAGCCCCAGTGACGATCCATCTTCAGCTTTGGGTCAGAGGCCACCAGATTTTCTGATATTTTAAGTTCATGATCCCATGTATCCTTACAAGATTCCAAAGTCCTTTGCAGGAGAAGTAGGCCCACAGCATCATCATCATCATCATCCTCCCCCATACTTAACTGTGGGCATGAGGTGTTTTTCTTCTTGTTTGCATACTCATCCTTGGTGTGATACCAGACTCACTTAAGAGTGTTTGTTCCAAAAAGCTTTATCCTAGTCTCATCTGAGCAACGCATATGGTACCAGTTCAAAGTCCAGTACCACTTGGTAAAATCCCCCCATTTATGCTAATGAGTATAACTTTTTTCATGCGTGCCTCCCAAATAACTTGTTGGCATGTAGTTAGCACCAGATGGTTGTTTGGGAGACCCCATAACCCCAATATGCTACCATTTGCTTCAATTCTCTTACAGTGAGCTTTGGAGAACTTTTTACTTCTCTTAACATCCTTCTCACTGTGTGTCGTGGCACTTGAGTCCTCTTCCAGGCTCGTTTATCACAGTTCCAGATGTTTTGAAATTTTTGATGATTCCTCTGACTGGAGATAAGGGCATCTGCAGGTAAGAAGCCATTTTCTCATAGCTATTGCCTGATCTATAAAGGTTGACAAACATCTGCCTTACTTGAATAGTGTGTTCTCGTCTTTCCCATGTTTAAAAGTGAATAAGAGAAATAGGCCTGTGTAACACCATATTCATACCCCAGGTAAACAGGAAGTGATTAATTACAAATTAAAGGTTTCTGGATATTTTGATCCATCTTATAAACTACAGTAGAAATGACCTAAACGGTTTAAATACATTTATTTCTAAGAAATTGTTAAGGGTGCCAAGGAACAGGTAATTATGTACATTGTAGTTATTTAGCAGATGCTTTTATCCATAGCAACTTCTAAATATCCCAACTTGGTTGGGATCAGAACACAAGGTTGGTACAGCACCCTGGAGCAATGAGGGTTAAGGGTCTTGCTCAAGGACCAACAATGGTAACTTTAGTGGACCTGAGATTTGAACCCATAACCTTTAGATTACATAACCTTAGTCCCTAACCACTGAGCTACTCTTGAATTATACTTGAAATTAATTTTTTCCCTTATTTATTTATTTTTTTTTACTTGAGTTGAAGGTTGCTGTTATTTTAAAAAAAAAAAAAAAAAAAAAAAAAAAAAAAAAAAAAAAAAAAAAAAAAAGCAATAGATACATACAGTATGATTAGCTGTTACATAACCCATTCCTCTGTATGACTTTAAATAGAATCATTTTCTTCTGGATGTAAAATACAAGGGATTTTACATTGATTAAATTAGTCAATTCTCAGCCCCTTTCACAAATAAATTTTTGGTATATCACACACCCAGAAGTAATATTGATTTTACTGCAGATTTTATAGCTCCAACAATGGCATTATTAAAAATTACATAAAATTTTCAGTAACACCGCTTACAGCCTCACTGCTACTGTGCAAATCAGATGTTAATGTTTATGCATTTTGCCTTTACCAATGAATTCTATACATTTCAATTGCTCAATATCTACATCATTGATCAAAACACTGTCAATAAAAATAATATTAATGTTTTCCTTGAAAAGCATTAGTATGAAAGAGTACAGTAATGTTTGTAATGTACCCCGTCATGTTTCCTATCCAAACATGATTCCCTGTAAGGCATGACTGTCTCTGAAAAAAGAGACAAAAAAAGGCAAAATTACTATTATCTACACTCCAAGTCAATAAAAATATTCATTCAGCTCAATCACATTGTCTTTCTCAGAGGTGACAAAAGGATTTTCAGAGCTGTGGGGTTACTTCATTTCACAGGCTGGGCATTCATCAGTATTTATGTCTGAAATGCTTTTCAGCAGAAGAAAGACTGTTGCAGATCTGAACTTGCATAGATCAACTAGATACCACTAATGAATCTTGCAATATTTATCTACAGTATATAAAAGTGGCCATAATATTTTGGCTTGTGTATAGAGGTTATAAAAATGTTCTTACAGAGACGGCGACATCACACTGAAGCAATTAAATATTCTGTGTGTGTTCAAGTACCCCAAACAAAATATCTGAGTGCTAAGACCCATTCTCCCCATTTTATGTTTATGGTCCAGTAACCACTGAGGCTGCTTTCACATTAGGTCTATTTTGTTGCTTTATGATTATTTTTTCCTGCCAATACTTAAAAAAACACACACACATTATTAACAAATATGAGCTTATTATAGTAACCTTAATTATGTGTTTTATTGACCACAGTTTGATGCATGATGATAACACCGCAATGCGAACCAGTCACAAATAAACCAATTAAGCAATGCCGGTTGCGGTTAGTTAGAAGAGACATTATGCAATACACTGTAGATGGTTGGCAAAAATATGGATTTTACTTATTGTTTAAACATGATTTCCATTAATGGTAAATGCATGGAGTTTTAAAAACAACTTATCAATGTGCCACCACTGCCCAGGAGCAAACCTAATTAAATTTATTTAATCAATTCTTTTAAACCCTTTTTAATGGAATGACAATTCTTCAAAAATAAACATAAAGCCTCCAAAATAAAAATTATTACATCAAATAAGTTAAAACGAGTAGAATTTAGTTTATCTGTTCATAATATAATCATTAAATAGGAATCTGTGTCTGATTTAAAAAGTTTGAGATATTTTACAAGGAATAATTAAATGGCTGTGTAATTTCTGAATGTGTAAGAATAAATATTTAAACCTTTAAAATCTTTATTGCAAACTCATTGAAAACGTAAAATAATTTCCATGTGGCTACACAATTTTTACATTCAATATGCACAAAAAACATCTATATCGATATAAAAAGTCCCCAAACCATGGGATACACACGATGACCCTTCTCCCTTGCCAAATCATGAGAGACGCATGACACGTCACACCCCCTTTTGTAAGCCAACATGGCCCCCGCTTCACATGAAACAATTTCTTGACACTGATGTGGTGAGGAGGGGTTTAGAGCAGCAGTGCTGGTGTACTTTCATTTAAACACCCGAGTGACACTGCTGGGATACTGCACCAACAAATAATAGCTGTTCTTTAGTGGTACTATTTGGGTCCTGGCCTTATAGCGTAAAAGGGATGTACACATTATGTACTGTAGTCCACAAATGGATCAACTATATTTTGTAATTGTTGAACTACAAAGACCATCTTTACAGTAAGTGGAGCTGAGAACATGGATATGGAATCAATGATTGTATCCAAAGGTACTGTAGGCATACAAAGAAGTAAGTTGCCAAGATGACTGGCAGGCAGACAAAAGTACAGAAAGGTAAATTAAGCAAGTAGGAAAATTAACAGACATGGGAAAATAGACATATATAGTTGCTCCTCACAAGATTTCTGACAGAGGAGTAAAAAGAATTATCAGAAGAGTTGTCCAGGAGCCTCAGAAAGACCTAAAATTAGCAGGTACAACTGTTTCAAAGAAAACAACGCACTCAACTGCCATGGCCTGTATGCATGCTCACCACGCAAGACTCCATTGCTGAAGAAATAGCATGTTGAAGCTTGTTTAAAGTTTGCTGCACAACATTTAGACAAGCCTGTGAAAGATTGGGAGACTATAGTCTGGTCAGATGAGACCAAAATTGAACTCTTTGGCTGCCATAATACACATCGTCTTTGGAGGTTAAATGGCACTGCGCATTACCCCCAGAACACCAAATCAACAGTGAAGTTTGGAGGTGAGAACATCATGGCGTAAGGCTGTTTTTCAGCATATGGTACTGGCAAACTTCAAACAATTAAAGGAATGATGAATGGAAAAAAATTACAGAGGCATTCTTAATAAAAATCTGCTGTAATCTACTAGGATGATGAAGATAAATCGTGGGTGACCATTTCTGCAAGACAATGACCCCAAACACACAGCCAAGGAAACTCTTAATTTGTTTCAGAGAAAGAAAATAAAGCTGCTAGAATGGCACAGCCAAATCACCTTACTTGAATCCAATTGAAAATCTATGGAAAGAACTAAAGATCAGAGTTCATAGAAGAGGCCCACGAAACCTTCAAGAGTTGAAGACCATGTGGAAGAATGGGCCAAAATCACACCTGAGCAATGCATGCGACTAGTTTCTCCACACTGGGTGAGTCTTGAAGCGGTCATTGCCAACAAAGGCTTTTGTACAAAGAATCATTCATTAATTCATACACTGTATATATTTGTATTTATTATATTTTTTAGATGGCTAGCCCAACACCCTAAACAAAACAATAAAACCTTTAATTCATAATAAAAAGGTACAAAAAAAAAGAAAAGAAAAAAGAAAAGAAAGCATCAAACCTTCCTGTGAAAATGATAAAATGATATTCACCTGTTCTTACTCCGTCAATGTTCTCACAACTTTGGTCTATTAATGGTGTCTGATATTTAGAAAGGCCAGTTTATTCCTGCTCCTTGTACACAATGGTTACAGCAAAAGAGCTGTTTGAGCCGAGCAGAAATGCTATTAACACCACGAACAAGCAGTTCAGAGGGTACAAGGCCATTCCGAAGACTGACATTTCCATTTCTGCAGTTCAGAATGCTAGCAGAAAGTTGCTACTTAAGAAACAGTAAAGAATCTTTTAGTGCAAGTGATAAGAAAGCACATTAATAAAGAAGTTCTGCATATACTGGGTCTAGATATGGTGTAAAGAAACCAAGTGCACTATCCAAAGAGCTTTAAGCTGCCATCTGTAATTCAACACTTAATATTACATTTTATTCTTGATCATTTATTAAGTGCTAAAGTTGGTTGAAATGTACATGCCAAAATGTACTGAACAAAAGTCAAATGTGTTTCAGTCAGATTTACAACATTGTTACAGATTTAGCTAAAAACTCTTTTAAAATAAATCAGAGCAAGAATTTCCCCAGTTTAACAAGTCCACTATGCAGATTTCTTCTTCTTTAACAGGATGTTGTGTTATAAAAGCTTAATAGCATATGAATAACACATTTATAAAGTGTGGGGAACACTTTACATAAACCCAATATTCATAATGCATCATCAACACATTTATAAAGCATTTATGATACTAGTCATAAGCCCTTGTAAATGTGCATAGATGTACATAACCACACTCCGTATTATATAATGCCATAAGGCTTTATGACCGTGACAATGCATTACAAATGATATATTTTAACTGTTCATCAACCTATTATAGATTCCAGTGACAAAGTTTTATAACATTTGTGTTCAACAACTGTTTTTCCTGAAAATGACTAACCATTTATAAAAGCGTATAAGCTCTCTTTACAGGCATATAGTAAAGTATTGTCAATAATAACCTCAAGAACACTGACAACACTATACTATATCCCTGTAAAGAGAGTAAAGTGTTACCGTTACCTTTTTGAAAGGCACTGCATACATAATGACTTATGAAAACTTATTAATGCTCTTTGCAGCTTTCAAGTAGAATTGTCTTGTTTTAAGTAAGAATCTCTAAGCAGCCAAATAATCAAACGTTTAAATAAGTTTAAATGATCATGCATTATGTTACAGTTATAACTCCTAATGTCAAATGACAATTACTAACATATTTACGTTAACAAAGGCTTATATCAAATGTTGTAAAGCATTACGAATAATTATAAATTAGAAATGCACCTACAATGCATGATAAATAGAGGATTCTTAGAAAGTGTAACCAAAGTGTTATTAAATATTTTGCTTTAATGCAAATACGCTACTTTTGCAAGATCATCCTACTTTTTAACTGCCTCAGCAAATGTATAAATGAATAGAGGATCTGTTGTATTTATAAGCCACTGTATATTGTTTATAACAATGGCATAGTAGTTAATCCACTGCGAATTTTATGTTTCTAAAGATTATAATTCAGAGCTATTAATTAAATAAAAGTAATCATTTACACCAAGGATTTTTTTTTTCTTTTGATGTTAGATAAATCATGTTATAACAGGATTCGGATGAAATAAATATGGTTGCATTGCATTAGTGTTAAAGTTAAATTTAAAAGTCCTGACCTTCTGTACATACTTTTTTTTTTTTGAGAAACCATTAGTTACTAAAAGAAATCCATTACAAATTAAATGCATGTCAGAACAAACCATTACAAAGCATTAAAAGCACGAATACATTAGAATTAAGCCATGCATGTAGAGCCACTGATTAACAGAATTCAACAAGATTATTGAGGTTAAGAGCCTGAGCAGTCAGATTTTCATTATTGAACATGCTAGATAAGTAATCAGCCACAAAAAAGGCTGCAAAGCATCACGACTCATACAGTTTTATGTAAAAATATGGACACCCAACAGAATCAAAGGTTGATCAGACTCAACCGTGCTGCTGTAGGTTTTACACAGTAAATTCTGTTATTGTGCAGACATTAAGACACATTTACCCTATTTCTTTACTTTGTGGATGCAACATCTGAGGTGTTTCAATCGCTTTCATGGCCACAAGTATATAAAATCAAGCACCTAGGCATGTGGACTCTTTTCACAAACATTTGTGAAAGAACGGGTCACTCTCAGGAGTATTGTGAATTCCAGCATGGAACTGTAATAGGATGCCACTTGTGCAACAAATCCAGTCATAAAATGTCCTTGCTCCTATATATTCTGGTCAATCACTATAGAAGTCCAAACATTATGTGGCCTTTAGATTAGCTCAAGAACATGGCACAGAAAGCTTCATGAAATGAGTTTCCATGGTCGAGCAGCTGCATCAAAGCCATACATGACCCGTAAAGAACGCCACACCTGGACCCTAGATCAGTGAAGACGCATTCTCTGGAGTAACGAATCGCTCTTTTCCATCTGTCAATCTGATGGACAAGTCTGAGTTTGGAAGTTGCCAGAACAGTACTTGTCTAACTGCATTGTGCCAAGTGTAAAGTTTGATGGTGGGGGATTATGGTGTGGGGTTGTTTTTCAGGAGCTGGGCTTGGCCTATTAGTTCTAGTGAAAGGAACTCGGAATGTTTAAGCATACCAAAACATTTTGGACAATTCCATGCTCCCAGCTTCATGGGAACAGTTTGGAGCTGGTCCCTTCCCCTTCCCCTTCCAACAGGACTGTGCACCAGTGCACAAAGCAAGGTCCATAAAGAGATGATTGATTGTGCAGTCCACTTAAGTTCATCCACACCAGACTGAGTCCTGACCTTAACCCGATAGAACATTGTTTGGATGAATTAGAGCGGAGACTGAGAGCCAGGTCTTCTAATCCAACATCCAAAATTTCTCATAAACACACTCCTAAACCTTGTGGACAGCCCTCCAAGAAGAGTTAAAGCTGCTCTAGCTACAAAGTATGGACCAACGTCATATTGAACCATAAGGATTATGATCATATGT
>JAOUQT010299430.1:0-16273 GCA_025769995.1 Xyliphius kryptos | reverse complement strand
ACATCAATGCCAGCTGTGGAAAGAAGGTTTGCTGTGTCTGTCAGCACAGTGTCCAGAGCATGGAGCAGATACCAGGAAACATGAAGGGGGCCGTAGAAGAGAACATCTGCTGCCTCATCAGAAGCATGCCCAGGTGTTGTGAGGAGGTCATACAGACACGTGGAGGACACACACACTACTGAGCCTCATTTGAGCTTGTCCCGATGAATTCCCACTGAAGTTGGATCAGCCTGTCATTTGATTTTGAGTAGGATTAAAAATCCAGACCTCCATGGGAAAATAATTTTGATTTACATTTTGATCATTTTTATCTCAAGGCATTCCACTATCTACTAAATACAGATTTTTGACTGAAATATTGTATTCATTGAGATCTAGGATGTATTATTGTAGTGTTCCCTTTATGTTTTTGAGCAGGGTAGTGTGCATTTTTGGCATTCCGATTTCCTTCATTGTTTTATCGATGAGATTTGAATCATTGTGCATAAGAGAAATAGTAATCAGATTTTAGCACTGATATTGTTTGTGTCATGTGTCCAGACTCAATTCTGATGATGCTGAAAAGAGAATGAGAAAATAAAAACTGACTGATCTATAAGGAAAATAAAACAAGGAATAAAGCATGGACTTATGTCTTTTCTTGATTCAATCTGTTGTATAGTTATAACTGTATTTTTTTTAAATTAAGAAAAAAGGTTTTATCTGTAAATAGTTAATTTTGGTCAAAATAGTGTACCTGAGGTTGGAGAAGACAGAAGCAAAATGCAGGAAATAAAAATTAAAATCCATATTAAGTATTGTTTTGAATCTTTGAACCTTGAGAGCAATAATTATGTTTCATACAGTGCGCTTTAAATTGGTGTTTTTTTTTTAAAGACCGAAGCATGAAAATCGTTACTGTTATATATAAACTGTAATGTCCTGAGGATAGGTCACGAACTGCACTGCATTGCACACATTTGTTATTGTAATTATTTGCAATCAGTGTATTTTAATTCTTACTACTGCAAAGCTATATCGGGCCACTGAGTGGCGCTCTTCATTAACTTATTAAACAATTTACAGTTTGGCTGTTCAGCCAATTTTGATTCACATTTACCAATAAAATGCATTTTTTTAGCTAGTCACAAAGAAAAACGTTTTCTTTAAAAGATATGCATTAAAAACGGATGACCGCCGTATTTTAGGACTAATCACGAAAGTTTTTTTTAGATTTAAGTTTGGTTTAGTACGGTCATGCAGCGTGTGACCACCAGGGGCCGTTGTTTGATCAAAATGGTCGGCCGTGTTTCCGAACCAAACGCATTATTTCTGTGACACAAAAAAAGTGACTTTCGACAATAACAACATTTTAAAACCATTTCCCCCCTAAATGTGAGTTGTTTAATATTAAAGTAATTACTTGTATGTTTTGTAATAGTTTCAATGTCACAATTTCCAATGTATAATTAAAATGTTTTTAAAGTTTGTTAGAAGTAAACAAGGGTTCAGATTAAAAATTTGTCAGATAAAACATTGAAGAAACCTCAAAAAGTGTTTTTTTCTCCTCATTTATCTTGTCAGACATTTAAACTGTGTGTTAATAAGTGTTAATACGTTCTTATTATGTTTGTTACAATACACTGTACATTTTTGTGTTGCACCCTTGAAGACCCCCAGAGCTTCATACAGCCAGTCTGCCCCTATTCATTGTACTGATGTATAGTACAGCACCTTGACTTCTGGTTTTCTGAGTTTGTTTGTAACAATGTTTACGACAATTTTTGTCAGAGCAACTGTGTTCCTTTATAAATGATAAAGTGATCGATTTGCTTACAGAGGAATTTGTCCTCCACATTTAACCCATCTGTGCATACACACATATACACACACACATTTGAAGTAAGCACACATTCCCGGAGTGGTTGGCAGTCTTTTATACAGAGCCTGAGGAGCAATTGGGGTATTTTATGCCAAACTCATCAGAACATATTGTGAAAATGTGAGCTATGTTAGTTGATGTGGGTCTGTACAAAGAAAATATTCATTTATTAATTAATTGCATAAATAACTAGAAGAGATTTATTTTAAAGAGAAATTGTTCTGTGTAAATTTAAGGCTGGTAGATGTTTACTTTTTCTGCTCTCTTATGCTTTTATGCAGTTTTTTTTCCCTCAGTCACAGACACATTTGCAGACTGAAAGGGTGTCGGGAAGCTCAGCAGAGACTAGTGGGCAAGTGAGTCACTGTGTCAGCAAGGAGTCCACAGCAACACACACACACACACACAGAATATATTTTTGACCCTTTTTCTCTATGCCACCACGAAAAAATGTCTTGGATGTCTCTGTACTGAGGGGAAAAGGACAAATAAAAAAATGACAATGCTACATTCTGTTGAGTTGCCTGAAGACAAACCAGAACCTACAGCTTTACCTGAATAAACTCAATACTCTTTCCTGAAAAACAAAAAACACAAACCATTCAGTGGCTTAAAACAAAAGAGGGAATAATAAGAGATGATTATTTTGGGTTATTTCATATAAGATGTTCTGCATCTTTTCTAGTTTGTTACTTAGTAGAACTTTATTATATTTTTAGACGGTTATCCCACCTGCACCATGCTTAAAAGTTGACAGTGATAGAAGATAAGTTAAGATAATCCTTTACTGTCCCACACTGGGGAAATTCACTTGCTGTAAGGGGCAGTCAGTGGGAAATTAAAAAAGATAACAATCAAAAATAGACTAAACTCACGCATGCACGCATAGATCAATATAGTTAAAAAAGTACAATAGTTCTGTATTGTAGTAAAATAAAAATATAAACTAGCATAAAATATCAAATGAAACAGTAGCTCAGAATTAAGTGTTGCCATGTTTCCTAAACCTCCAATATAAAATACATATTAGCTAGTTTCTCTTGATGTGTCACTAAATTTACTGATATCTTTGATTGTTCTCATCACTCTGGGTTTATTCTTCAACATTCAATTTATCATAAGAACTTGAAACTTGTTCTATGTACTTTTGTGAATTTAAAGTTGAGTTGTTTATGTCTGTGTGTACAGTTGGACTTGTTGCATTGTTTTTGTCATTACTCATCCCCCGCTTTCTCTTCTTTATTATTCTGTTTTTGTAACCATAGCAACACACATGGTGATCATGGGCGGCCGCTTTCAGGTAACACAATGCGGCTAATTACTGGCACTTAGCTTAGCACTAATTAGAGCAGGTAGGGCTAATGAGGGGGTTAAGTGGACACACTGATTCCTTCATTTCTACTTTACTGTTCGTTATCTATCTCCTTAATTTATTTCCTACTGTTTTCTATAATCTCACTTTCTGATTTTTAAATCACTTTTTGTCTTCACTCTCAACACCTGTTATTATATACTGTAGCAGTATGTGTATATGAGTATTTTTAAGTGGTATACAGTATATAGTGGAATGAAAAAACGTTCTCCAAGAACAAGGTGTTAAACAGAACAGGAACAGCACAACTCAACATAAATTGCGCGTGTGCAACAGCATGTGCAAAACCATATGATGGTAGATACAAGATATACAGGACAATAGGCATTCAAGTAATCTATTAAAGTAAACAGTGCAGGTGAACCATTAGTTGTGCGGTCCACAGGGTGCAAAATATGGCCAAGGTTATAAATGTAAACAATATTGTCTATAAATGTAAAAATGTGTACAGCAAGGGATGTTTTAGCATCAATTGTACATAAATGTAAACAATGTACAATGTATTCAAAGCAATTTGTCCAGCTTTGATATCAAAAGTGTGTGTGTGTGTGTGTGTGTGTGTGTGTGTGTGTGTGTGTGTGTGTGTGTGTGTGTGTGTGTGTTTTAACACTGTGTAAATAATTTTAAGTTCTTGAGTACAATATTACATGAAGCCAACTTTAAATAAAAATTTAGCTTAAATACTGTTAACAGAAGAGAAATTCCTTTTTTTTCCTTGTACAGAATGAGTGTGCGATGCAGGAAAAAGCTCTTAAAATGTGCTCTGCGTATTCTACATCTTTATGAAACAACTGTAAAATAAGCTTGTGAACTTCACACGACTTTATTAAAGACATTCATCCAGACCGTGTATTATAGAAATGCTAAAATATTCCATAAGAACAGTTTAAAGTACACAGTCTGTAAAAAAAAAAAGGTATTCAGACAGCCTGTGGAAAAAAATCTTGTAAATATTTGCTGTATACTTGCATATATAATCGGGGAAAACAACAGGATGTGCATAACAAAGCAGCAACAATCCAGGTTGTATAATCTAGTTCAAGTCCTTTCAGAGGCTTTGAAGATGGCAATCGTTTTCTCTCTCTAACTGAGAAGCTGGCAGAGGTGAGCGAAACGTTTTTTAGCCGCAAGGATGGATTAGTCACTGAAGTTGTCTGGACCTCATAGAGATCACAAAAAAATGTCTCTTTTTGCATTTATCAGGCCTTTTGTGGCAGATCATATCATGCTAAAACTTTTCTTGCCACAGTGGTTTGCTTTGGCTGCAGAACAACAGTACTTAAAAAAAAAATAAAAGTAGGATGCAAAACTTTAATTAAAGTCAAGTTATTTTATTAGTTTAATAAAGCAGTCTGATAAAAAGGCAGAATTACATGCACACATTATATTTTATACCTCAGATAGAGTGTAGTAATTGAAAAATTATACTTTTGTCATAATGCTTTTTAATGTAACTCATCAAAGTTTAACTTTAAAATCGCCTTACATTTAGCTTATCCACATGATTTTTAAGTAAGAATTGTATTGCTATTTATTATTATTATTATTATTATTATTATTATTATTATTATTATTATTATTAATAATAATAATAATAATAATAATAATAATAATAATATTAATAATTTATTTATTAATTTATTTTTTTTATTAGTTTTTCCCTTTTATTTTGAGTTCTGTTCTGCATGTTCTGCTTTGTTCTGGTACCACCAGCTGTTTTGCTGTTTGCTTGGCTTCCATGTTTCCCCAGTGCTCCTCTCCAAAGTCAATTATTTGCGGGATATATATTTCTTTTTTTTTTTTCTTTTTTTGCTGATAATAGCTGTCTCTTTTAATTCACAACCAGAACTAAGCAGATTCTGCAAAAGTCAGATGTTTCCCTGGAGAATTTGCTGGCTCTGAAAACTCTTTAAGTCTTAAGAAGGGAATGACTTTGGGAAAGCGGGGGGGAAAAAAACAGCCAGACATACAGACAGTGTTATGGAGATAGCATAGTCATTACATGGCTATTAGCCTGCATTATGGCCGTGAATGTAAAGGAGACTTTTACTGTTTATGTGGTGGATGGAATAATTCCATTCACTGTGCCAGAGTGCACTACAAACTCGTCCTTATAACAATGGAAACTCTGCTCCAGCCGTGTCTCATATGACCGGGTATTACCATAAGACCCCTGAAAAAAAACCTATTCACTCAATTCTCTCTCTCGTCCTGCCACCCTCCTTTCTTTTGGTTGTTCTGGCTTCCCTCTGAAATTACATTTCCATAATCTGAGCTCCACACAATGGCTGGAAATAATAAAAGTGAGCGGGCCCGTACAGAGAGCCAACGGCAACACAACAGGGTGAATAGGATGATCTTTTAAGCTCTTGTCTTTTGTAATAAGATGTCTTGAATGCATTAATAGGACCCTCGGGGTTCTGCCTCCTATGATGTATGTCCAATTCGCTACAATGTAAGTGGAAAGAAACACAGAAACACATTCACCGCTTCAGTGCAAATACGCGTTATAGTGTAAGTCTTAAGGTCAGCAGGGAGTGCTGCTTTTCCTCATTTCCCTTCCGCCACACAGCTGGTGAGGGGTAAGTGCTCTCTGGTTACATGTACAAAGTAAGCATGTGTGTATTTTGCCACTCATTGGCAGGCACGTGCCATGTGGCATGGCGCTAAACCCGAGGCAACTCATTAAATTCCCCGCTCGTGCCAGCTTCATTTCCGAACTTTGAAACGGTCCAGCTCTTTTCACCTGCAAGGCATGATGGGAAACACAACGGCCGAGACTGACTTCGACTAGACAGTTTGAAGTCTCTCTGTGTCTGTCTCCCTTTTTTCTCTGAACCTCTTCCAAACGGTATCAAAAGAAGCAGCGCCGAGAACTTCGAAGGGAAGGTGGTTTATACTGCAGCCCTTTAGGTTCCTGACATCCGCACCAGCGCTTGTAAAGATAGCGCTGCCTGAAGGTTCTGGCTGCTGCTCAGACAAATAATGTGAATTTAATATAAAGAAAGTGGAAACGACTCACAGTTTCTGTTTGCTTTTGTTTGATCCAGAATGAAGACACGTGTTAGGCAACAGGTTCGCATTTTCCAGAATGTTCTGAATGCTAAGTACTCCCTCCCTTCATACTTAAGAATAGAGGTGTTTCTCAGACATCCTAGGAACCCAAATCTAAAATTCGATTCTTTGACTTACTAATGCATTGATAAAGCTCATCGTATTTCATTATCTTACACTTATTCTCTTTTTTTGTGTTTAGTGAAACATAGTCTGGGGGCTGTTTCTATCTTTCCCAATATATTCTATATTCAGATTTTTTTCATTTCTGTCTTGTTATCCCGGACGGGAAGATGGCTTGAATTTTCCCATTGAGAGACTAATAAAGGCATATCTTATCAGAGTTTCAGGGGGTTACCCATATCTGGCACTGAGCAGAAGAAATACCCGGGACAGGGTGCCAATTTATTTCTTGGCACATACCTACACACACACACACACACACACACACACACACATAAACACACACATAAACACACACTATACTGGGGAATCTAGAGCAGTCAATTCACCTTAAATCCATGTTTTTGGACTGTGGGAGGAAACCAGAAAAACCAATGCAGACACAGGGAGAACATGGGAACTTGAACCAGATTGGGATTCGAAATAGTCACGCTTTGCTCTGATTACTGCTTTGCACACTCCTGGCATTCTCTTAATGAGCTTCAGATAGATTTCAAATGTGTTAAGTAGAATTAATTAGAATGCCATTAGTGTGCAAATCAGTAATCAGAGCAAAGAGGAGCTATTTTTAAGAAACTAAAATAGAAAACATGTTTTTCAGTTATTTCACCTTTTTTTTGTACATATCTCCTCATGTGTTCATTCATAGTTTTGATGCCTTCAGTGCGAATCTACAATGTAAATAGTTGTGAAAATACAGAAAACACATTGAATGAGAAGGCGTGTCCAAACTTTTGGCCTGTACTGTATACATAGACAGTAAATAAATTTATATGAATCTATCACTCCAATTGCGGCAGAGGGATTTAACAAATCAGCGAGGTGCTTACCCTTCAACCATGTTTTGTTTTTCTTTCTTCGCTGATGACGATAAGATGTTCTAGAGTGACCAATTTTAGATGTTCCTTGCAGGTTACACTCTCATTAAATTATTTAGCTTCTTTATTAGCACACGCAGTTCTAGTTGTGTTGTGTAACGACGTTATGTCTTTGCAATAACAGATCTTGGTTAGTTCACATTAGACTGTTTGTGTTAGTAGTGACCGCATGCTTTTGTTTTCATAACATTTAAAGTTAAACTAACTTGATTTGACTTTTTCTGCTGTAACTGATTAAGTTTAAAAAGGCAATTATCAGGGTATCAGGATATTTTCAACCTTCTGAACATTTCTAATTATTATATTATTATGAACTGAATGCATTTTAATTTAAGGATTAAGTCTGTTTTAAAACTAAACAGCTTTAAAAACCCACAGCCTGCTGTTGCTTTATTGCTTTATTCCCTACAAACGCTGCAGTTTTTTCACACTGTTCACGTGTACCACTTGTAAATCAAGTCTCAGTTGGAGTCATTCATTTAATAATAATATTAATATAAAAACACTTTTATAAACACTTAAATCAAATGGGCAGATGATTGAGAGAAAAAGATTGATGATAATAAACACAGTCTGTTATGCTGCCTTATTTGAATAATTATATAGTCTTCAACTCGACTTAGCGATTGGCACAATAGTAGAGTAGCGGGGTTCACTCGAGCCACTTGGCATAAAGCGATTGGCTCACAGGTAGAGTGGCGGGCATGACGCAAGGCGCTTGGAGTATAGCGATTGGCATTCAGGTAGACTGGAGGGGATTATGTGAGGTGCTAGAAGTATACCAACTGGCACGCGGGTAGAGTGGAGGGAATTAGTCGAGGCACCTGGTGTATAGCCATTGGCTCACGGGTAGAGTGGAGGGGATGATGCATGGCGGCTAACGTGAATCCAGTGATGAAAGGCATTCAACGAGCTGCACGTCAACAGAAAAGAGTACATCTGACTAAATGTGTCTGATCCCGCAGCACCACTTTGCGTCCCAAAAACTTTAATGAAGACGCAATTGAAGAAACGATCTTGCTAAATCAGCAAATCTGTGAGTGACTTCAATGAAACGTGCTTTAAACATGCTTACCACCTGTGCGTAGAATGGTAACAACCAGTAACTCAAAAGCACTGCTGCTATACATTTACATATATTTACATTTAGTCATTTAGCAGCCTGTTGCAATGTATTCATGATGTGTGATCTGGTTTTTAAAATTAGGAATAATCACAACCAAAACATTCTGTCAAAGAATTAATGAGCATTAAGGGCCTTTCTTTAGGGCCCACAATGCCACTTTGGTGAACTTGTGGTTTGAATCTCAACTTTCAGGTCGATAGCCCAACACCTCAACCAGTGAGCGACCATGCCCTACCAATATCAATAGCCCAGTCTATCACGTGTAACATCTGCGCTACAGCAGGCGATTAATTTGGCTTAAGACTGAAAGGTCCGCTGGGTATTTAATACTCAGTGTATGGGAGAGTCTACAAATAACAAATAGATTTTCACTGTTTTACCAGCCGGGCTTTTTTTAAGCTTACGTCTTGGGTCAGACATTGACAGACTGATCGTTCTCCTCCCTTTTCCACCATTGACACAATTCATTCTCTTCTTTAATTCAACTTCACTGAAAAATCCATGACCTGCTTTGTTACTTGCTGAAAATGCTCTTTGGCGTACACTGGCGACGACAGGAAAGAATTAGGTCTGTCTGATAGTCATCAATAACTAAAGCAGGCATGACGAGACACCAAAGGCAAGAATCAGCAAGAGTGTGTTAATAAGGCCAAACTCATATGGGATGCCTTGACTTGTTTTTTAAAGAAAATATTGACCTCCTCTTACACAAATGTGAAAACAAGCTCGTGAATAATATGCTGGCTGTGTGGGGGAAGTTGTGGGTCAGGCTTGTTTTAGTTTACTCTATATGAACTCAGTGTTGACAGAGATGTTTACTAAATGTTTGTGTCATTAATCAGATACATTCACTATCTTGCCAAAAGTATTCGTTCACCTGCAATGACTCACATATGCGTTTAAGTGACATCTCATTCCTAATGAATAGGGTTCAATATGACATCGGTCCACTATTTGCAGCTAGAACAGCTTCCACTCTTCTGGGAAGGCTGTCCACAAATTTTAGGAGTGTGTTTATAGGGATTTTGGAACATTCTTCCAAAAGGGCAATTCTGTCGGGTTAAGGTCAGGACTCTGTGCAGGCCAGTCAAGTTCATCCACACCAGACTCTGTCATCCAGGTCTTTATGGGCCTTGCTTTGTGCACAGTCATGTTGGAAGAAGAAGGGGCCAGCTGCAAACTGTTCCCACAATGTTAGGAGCATGAAATTGTCCAAAAATGTTGGTATGTTTTGATTTGCTGAAGCATTCAGAGTTCCTTTCACTATAACTAAGGGACCAAGCCCAGCTCCTGAAAAACAACCCCACACCATAACACCCCCAGTACCAAACTTTACACTTGGTACAATGTAGTCAAAAAAGTACAGTTCTCCTGCCTACTGCCCAACCCAGATTCGTCCATCAAATGATTAGTCACTCCAGAGAACAGCTGTCAGAATACAGCTGACAGTTGACTGTGGAATATTTAGGAGCGAGGAAATTTCACGAATGGATTTGTTGCACAGGTCGCGTTCTGTTACAGTTCCATGCTGGAATTTACTAAGCTCTTGAGAGCGAGCCATTCTTTTACAAATGTCTGTAAAAACAGTGTGCATGCCTAGCTGCTTGATTTTACACACCTGTGGCCATGGAAATGATTGGAACCAGATTCTGGTCATTTGGATGGATGGGAAAACACTTTTGCCAGTATAGTGTAATATCCATGGCCATGAGAAACAAATGAAAATAATCAGATTTTTTTGCCTTTACAAATGCCCCGAAAGTTGTTTTACACAGACACTGATATCAAAGAGTTCATGTATTTGGAGTTCAGTACAGAGATTTATTTGAATGTGAACCAGTTTTTTGTAGTTTGGATGTGCCTGCAGTGTGCGCGGAAACTTGAGTGCGTTGGAATATGTTTGTGCCCTACAGTGTGAGCTGTCCCTGCATATGAGTCCTAAGCCAAAAAAAAAAATTAAAAGGATTAAGTACATTGGCAAGTAGGAGCTTTATTTATGTAATAATGTATATTTTTTTTATTATTTTAAATTTTTTTATGACATAATTTTCCATGACATAATTTTAACATAATACCACTAAATACTGCCATAATCTCAGCAAGTAAGTAGAAACAAATGTAACAGTTATAACAAACATATTTCAGTTAAATTTCCCCGAAAACAAAAACCAAATGGGCCAGAACACAGTAATATTAAAGTTAAATAAATAAATTAATCAATATACTAAAAATCTAAGCTAATAGCAGAGGGAGGCAACCTTCTAAATGTAAAACACAACTATTGAATCCATAAAAAAGTTTAATCAACTATTCTTTTGAATTTCAAACAACTTTACACCTCTGCTTTCATTTTTTTTTTCTTCTTTAGCCACTTGTATTTTTTCCAAGCCAACTTTTTGTTCAAAAACTTCCGTTTCTAGTTAATGAAATTGGGTTTCCTTAGTGAGTTAACTTCTGAAAAAATGCTGACTGATCTTTTATTAAAACACACACATTATGAATTAAGTACAAATGACTCACATAAGGGTTTTTGAACCAGTTTGTTGATCATTGTTGTTCTTTTTAAATTATAAAACTCATTACTGCAGACCTAAATTTAAAAAAAATGTAGAACTTGAACGTGCAGGTCATTAATTCCTTTTGATATTTATTTCGTTTATTTGAACTTGTCACTTTTAATAACTCATCAGTATTTATTGTTCCATATATGAAGATGATTGAGATGATTAGCCATCATTCTGTCCACATTTATTAAAATTAAATAATGAAAGTGTTGTACACTGTGATTTTACAATGACAGTCAAAAAGTAATGAAACTTTGAGAGTATTTATTTGATTTTGCTTCAGTTTTCTTAAAGCTTTCACTTGGATGTGGCTTGTTGTTGACATAAATTTTTCCCCCTATAAATCTTCTTTCACAAGACCCGGAGTCTGAAAGACTAAGGAACGTGTTAAGTGTATGAATATTTAGCAGTTTGTGGTAGCAGAAGAGTTTGGTGTGACAAAAATTATTCATGAAAGGTTGTGTTTTTCTGGATATGTATTGTCTTGATTTGTTTCCCGACACAAAAGGGGGTTGATCAGGGCAGAATTGGTAAACTCCCACAAACCGTAGCACTATGTTAAAAAAAATAAAAACACTAAAAAAGTAACTCAAATGACTCCAATGATCATGAAACAGTCAAGTTTATTGGAGAAAAAAATGAACACAAAAAAATTAGTAATGTACTGTATTTTATGGGTTGGACTGGGAGCAATGAGGATTAACGATCTTCCTTAAGAACTCACAGTGGAAGCTTCAATTGACCAGGGATTTGAACCCACAACCTTCAGATTGAAAGGCCAACACCCTAACCACCCTTACCACCTCCCTAACTCAAGGTTAACTGGTTGCGCTAAATTGCCCCTATATTGTCTTTCTGAATGTGTTTGTGCTCAGTGATGGATTGGTCGCCAAATACAGGGCAGTCTTCAAAGAAAACCGGTTAGAGTCTGCAAAAGACTTGAGACTGGGGCAGGAAAACAACCCTAAACAAAAAGCCAGGGCTACTATGGAATGGTTTAAAACCAAACATATTCAAATGTTAGAATGGCCCAGTTAAGGTACAGACCTAAACCCAATTGAGGATATGTGGCAAGATCTGAAAACTCTCTTCATGTAATCAGACTAAGATTGAGCTGTTTTGTAAAGAAAAATGGGCAAACATTTCAGTCACTAGATGTGCACATCTGGTGGAGACATACCCTAAAAGACGTGCAGCTGTAACTGCAGCAAAAGATTGTTCCACAAAATATTAACTCAGGGGGGATGAATACTTTTGCATGCCGCAGTTTTATCGTGTATTACTTTCCACTTCAGAATTGTATATGACTTTGTTTTGCTCTTTCACATGAAATTCCCGTGAAATATATTTATTTGTGTGGTTGTAATGTGACAAAATATTGAAAAGTTCAAGAGGCATGAATACTTTTGCAAGCCACTGTTAAAAAAACAAACAACATTTTTATAACACAGAGAACCCAAGAAAGAAATATAATTAAAGAACCATACATTTCATGTTCTTAGTGAGTGGAACTGAAACAGTGGAGGTGAATTTAGTAGCTGGTGAGTTTATGACTGACTCAAGGTCAGTTATGTAAGAAGTTTATTCTTTGGAACACGAACTCTGTAAGATTGTCACTTTAATAATAAAACATTAAAAAAACAAAGATCAGCAATTCATCTGCCTCCATAATATATATCTTTTCCAGCTTGTGGATAAAACACGAATCAATAGCTAATCCACATACAGGTCAAAAGGATAGCGTCTCCTGTTCTCCAGGGAGTGTTGTTCCTCGTTCTTTTAATAAGAATTACAAATAGAGCAAAGCAGTATTGAGAGTCCTCAGGTTCTGAGCACATAATGGCTCTATAAAGCCTTTGTTCATTCGCCGCGCTTTGTCTTAACTCAGGTGGGGTTAATTAGCTGTAATTGGTTCATGCTTAAAAGATCCTGCTGGAACTGAGGTGAAAGAGTTAATTCCTTTGTCTCCCGTTTTCAATTCATTACATAAGAATGAAAAACTAAAGCCTCTCTCCAAGTACACAACTGGATGACATACAATTTTTATTTTTTTTTATTAATAATCATTTTTGTGTGTTTATGTTTGTGGCTAGCAATAGGTTGGTGCCCTGTCCTATCTGCACATTGCACGACACATTCTCTCCTGGATGGGCATGGGAAACCCCATCAGGACCCGAGTAAATAACTAAGCAGAATATCATGAATGAATGAAGAAATAATAATAATTACTAGCCGACCCGCAGCATAGCTTTATAAGAGCTCTATCCCAGCGTAATCCCATTTCTGCATTATCACCATAAACTCCGAAAGTATTCATGTAGACTCTATACTGCATAACTATGATTCTGTGACTCAGAATAACGGATAGCACATCTCCAAAGGTGTTGTATTGCTGGTAAACGAAGGTTAACAAGAGCCATGTTGGAAAACGAAACAGGGTGATATTTTGTGGATATCCCATGGTTCAGGGATTAAGTGCTTTATATACACAATATTACCAAAAGTATTCATCACCTGCCTTGACTCACATACAAGCTTAAGTGACATCCCATTTCAAATCCATTGGTCTCAATTTGACATCGGTCCACCATTTGCAGCAAGAACAGCTTTAACTCTTCTGGGAAGGCTGTTCATAGGAGTGTGTTTATGGGAATTTTTGAGCATTCTTCCAGCAGCGCGTTTGTGAGGTCACATACTGATGTTGGACGTGAAGGCCTGGCTCTCAGTCTCTGCCCTAATTCATCCCAAAGATGTTCTATCGGGTTAAGGTCAGGACTCTGTACAGACCAGACTCCAGACACCAAACTCAAGGTCCTTATGGACTTTGTTTTGTGACCTGGTGAACAGTCATGCTGGAAGAGGAAGGGGCCAGCTTCAAATTGTTACCACAAAGTTGGGAGCATGGAATTGTCCAAAATGTCTTGGTATGCTGAAGCATTCAGAGTTCCTTCCACTGGAACTATAGGGCCAAGCCTAGCTCCTGAAAAACAATCCTACACCATAATCCCCCCTCCACCAAACTTTACACTTGGCACAATGCAGTAAGACAAGTACAATCGCCAAACCCAGACGGAGAAGTGCGATTCGTCACACCACTGCTCTAGAGTCGTGTGGCGATGTGCTTTACACCACTGCATCCGACACTTTGCGTTGCACTTATTGATGTATGGCTTGGATTTAGCTGCTCGACCATAAAAACCCATTCCATGAAGCTCTACGCGCACTGTTCTTGAGCTAATCTGAAGGTCATATGAAGTTTAGAGTTCTGATCGACTCTGCAGAAAGTTGGGACCTTTTTACACTCTGCGCATCAGCATAGTATAATCACCGCTGATGTCAGTTTATGTAGCCTACCACTTGGTGGCTGAATTGCTGTCGTTTCCAAACCCTTCTATTTTTTTATAACACAGCTGATAGTTGACTGTGAAATATTTAAGAGCGAGGAAATTTCAAGACTGGATTTGTTGCACATCCTATTACAGTTCCATGCTGGAATTCTTTCAGCTCCTGAAAGCGAGCCATTCTTTCCCAAATGTTTGAAAAAACAGTCTGCATTTCTACCTGCTTGATTTTATACACCTGTGGCCAATAATAATAATAATAATTATTAGATTCCAATACCAGAATGCATTACTGTGTTCAAAAGCATTTCTAAACCTACCAAAGTACTAATTTCTTTTACAGATGTGCTTATATAATTTAATTTGATCTGTAATTTAGAAATAGGTGGGATTTTTACTTTGATGCTCTCTTATTCTGCATGCTTACTTACTTTTCACTCGTGCATTTTTCTATCTACATGGCATGTGTGTATGTTTATCCTTCCTTCACAGTTTTCCGTGCCACATTAAGTTGATGAATTACATTAGCTTGAGCAGCCATGAGGAAAATAGGCTTGTGACTATATCATTTTGAGTCGTGGCCTTAAGGAAGCCCAGTACCATTAATTCTCGTTGGCTCAGACTGCCAGAAAACACACATGCTGCAGGCTTGTTCTGCTTTCAGCCTATTACAGATGTTCGGCAGAGGAGTCGACCCCATTTCATGTAACATTCATGCATGTTATAAAGGAGGAAAAATCCCATAAACGGAGATGTAATTAAAGCCTTAATTTATTAGTACGTTAATATTCCTTCATGTATTTTATTTTGTTAATTTGTTAAAAGTCAGATGATGTAATAATCACATCAAAACAATAACATTAAAGATAAGGTTTTACACTAGGTTCTAACTCAGGTGAATAGTTGTGATGACGTTAACGTTGATGAACGACATCACTGGGCTCACTTTCAGAAAGAATTTAATATAAGACAGATAAATAAAATCCTTATTTACAGGGCTTCCTGTTTACAACACGGCAGGAAATGATTCATCAGAGAGGCTTAAAAACAAACAAGCCAACATAAAAGCTGCTGTTCTAAAAGGTTTTCCGTGTGTTTAACGATGCTTCTGAAAAAGATCTGGGGAGTTAATATGCTCACCTGGTTCATCACTGGTAACTATTTCATTATTATGAGCAAACAAGAAGAAACCATCACTGGGGGAGAGATATGGGCCGCACCACTGGCACCTCTATGTGGTATCCAGCAAGGTGTAGGTGTTTCTCACAAAGAATAACATTTTGTATTCGATTCTGGCTTCAAGAGTGATCCTTCCACTGACAGCTCTGTTATGTGTGATTGATGGACTAAAATCTTCCAAGGCGTTAGTCCTCTGTCCTACAGGTTCTGCATAGGTGTTGATGTTCCCATCAGTATGGTTACAGACTTCTCACTCCACCACCTGAGTGGAGTTCTTCCCTAAACCATTCTCCTTTCTGTCAACTCATAAGTTTCTTTCTATTTGAAAAAAAGAAGCTTTTTTGACAAAAGCATGACAAAAGTATTACCCAAAGCTGATTTTTTTAAACAAAACAAAAACAACAATAATTACAAAAATTTAATCGGATTTAAAATGAAAAACAGTAACTGTGTGAGTGTGTGTGTGTGTGTGTTGCTGTCTGTCCCTCAGATCGGTGGCAGATGTGTGTGTAACTAGGTTTACCACCTTTCAGAAATGAAAAAAAGGGCTCTTCTGGGCCATGACCAGGCTGTTCTGGGCCCAACTCATAGCACACTCTTGGCGCTATAATTTATTTTGTATTGTGTATTTAGTTTAAGGCTGATCAAGTAAGCACACATCAAGTGCAGGATTCATTTAAGAATAAATCTTTAATAAAATCTCTTTGTGTGGCAT
>JAOUQT010299415.1:0-16275 GCA_025769995.1 Xyliphius kryptos | reverse complement strand
GTCTTGCTCAAGGACCCACATTGGTAACTTCAGTGGACCCGGGATTTGAACCCCCAACCCTTAGATTGATAGCCCAATGCCCTAACCACTGAGCCACCACTCCCCTCACTGAGCCACCACTCCCATTTTAGCTGTATTAAATAAAACCTGGGTGATTTTTATTTTAATTTTGATTGATGAACTCAATCCTTGTATTAGGTAGTTTTATTAGTGATACTTATAATGCTTGTCGTAAGCCTTTTTTAATGTCCATAGATCTACATAACCCCACTCATAAATTGTTGTGAGAACATGCCATAAGGCTTTATAACACAAAATAGCATAATGCATTATAAATTATATATTGTCCATTGATTTAGAAACCAGTGACATAAAGCCTCATATCGCTTGTGTTTAGCGAGTGCTTTTCTTAAAAATGACTTTATAAGTGCATATAAAGTTGGATTCAATTACATTATTTTAGACAAAAACTAGAGTGGTGCATTTCCTGAAGAAAATGCGAGAGATTGCAGCATGGTCATAGGAAACGCATAAGTGGATCAAAGCAATAGAGTAAATCAGGCAAAAAAGTAGGTGTGGCCAGGTAATAGGGTGTCTATAAGCTGTGATCACATCAACAGTGAGGACAAATTTAGATTTGCAACAGCGTTGCAATTTTTTGTCCCATTTACAGTGAGCAAAATAACTTTGCAAGTTATTCCACTTAGAAATCATAGAGGGGTCTAAAATTTTCATCTTAGGTGCATGTCCACTGTGAGAGACATAATGTAAAAAAAAAATCCGGAAATCACATTTTTTTTAAATAATTTATGTCTTACTGCTGCAAATAAGTAATTAAACTTCTGCCAATCAGCAAAAATTCTGGCCTCAAAGACCTGTTAGTCTGCCTCTAAAAACTCCACCTCCATTCATTATTCTAAATTAGAAGAATAATTAGAAGAATAGCTGCATAAAGACATCTGTCCACCCCACACAATCAGTAAGACTCCAACTACTAACATGGCTAAGACCAAAGAGCTGTCCAAAAAAACACCAGAGACAAAATTGTTGACCTCCACAATGCTGAAAAGGGCTATAGGGCAATTGCCAAGCTGCTTGGTGAAAAAAAAGATCAACTGTTGGACCAATTATTAGAAAATGGAAGAAGCTAAACATGACTGTCAATCTCCCTCCAACTGGGGCCCTACGCAAGATCTCACCTTGGGGCGTATCAATGATCCTAAGAAAGATGAGGAATCATCCCAGTACTACATGGGAGGAGCTGGTCAATGACCTGAAGAGAGCTGGCACCACTGTTTCCAAGGTTACTGTGGGTAATACAGTAAGACGTCATACTTTAAAGAAGCTACCAATGTGTGTCCTTGAGCAAGACCCTTAACCCTCATTGCTTCAGGGATTCTGTGTGTAACCCTGTGTTCTGGACCCAAATATTGAAAGGGATACTTGTAAGTCGCTTTGGATAAAAGCGTCTGCTAAATGACCAAATGTGTTTAAAGTTATGCATGACACAGAAGGTTCCCCTGCTTAAATAAGCACATGTCCATGCCCATCTTAAGTTTACCCATGACCATTTGGATGATCCAGAGTCATGGGAGAAAGTTGGGGTGTTTTTCTACACATGGGACAGGATGACTTAAGGAGAGGGTGACTAGAGCTATGTACTGCAAGATTTTGGGGAACAACCTCCTTCCCACAGAGCATTGGAGATGGGTCATGGCTGGGTCTTCCAACATGACAATGACCCAAAGCGCACAACCAGGATAACCCAGGTGTGGCTTCCTAAGAAGCGTATTAAGGTTCTGAAATGGCCTAGCCAATCTCATGACCTAAACCCCATGGAAAATCTTTGGAGGGAGCTCAAACTCCAGGTTTCTCAGCAAATGCCCAGAAACCTGGATGATCTGGAGAAGATCTGTGTGGAAGAATGGGTCAAAATCCCTGCTGCAGCGTGTGCAAACCTGGTGAAACACTACAGGACACATTTGACCTCTGTAATTACAAACGAAGGCTACTATACCGAAAATTAACATTGATTTTCACAGCTGTTCAAATACTTATTTGCAGCAGTAGCACACAAATAAATTATTTTTAAAAAATGATCTCCGGATTTATTTATTGCATTATGTCTCTCACAGTAGACATGCACCTAAGATGAAAATTTTAGACCCCTTCATAATTTTAAGTGGGAGAACTTGCAAAGTCGCAGGGTTTTCCAAATAGTTATTTTCCAAACTGTAAAGGGACAAAAAAGTGGGTGTGGCCTAGTAAGGAGTTTGTTAATAGACCGGATCACCTAAAAAGGACTTGAGATTCAGAGTAGGAATGTCATTAACATTTCAAACCAGAAAAATAAATGTAAATGAAGGGGACCAAAAATGGGGTTTGTGGGGTTGCATATATACAGTGGTGTAAAAAAGTTTGTCCCCTTCCACATTTCCTGTTTTTTTTTTTGCTTGTTTGTCACATTTAAGTATTTTGAAACATCAAACCAATTTAAACTGTATTCAAAAACAACACAAAGTAACACAAAATGCAATTTGTAATTAAAGGTGTTTATTTTTAAGGGAGAAATTGCCAACTTGTTAAAACATACTATAGATAGATTTATCACACCTGAGTACATTGTCTCTAGCCACACACAGGCTTGATTATTGCCACACCTGTTCTCAATCAAGACATCACTTAAATAGGATGTGCCTGACAAAGTAAAGTCCACCAAAAGATCCTTAAAAGCTACACATCATGCCGAGATCCAAAGAAATTCAGGAACAACTGAGAAAGAAAGTAATTAAGATCTATTGTCTGGAAAGGGTTATAAAGCCATTTCCAAAGCTTTGGGAATCCAGCGAACCACAGTAATAGCCATTATCCACAATGGTGAAGCTTCCCAGGAAACAGTGGTGAAGCTTCCCAGGAGTTACCGGCCGCCCAAAATTACCACAAGAGGGTGGCGACGGCTCATCCAAGAGGTCACAAAAGACACCACAACAACGTCCAAAGAGTTGCAGGCCTCACTTGCCTCAGTTAAGTTCAGAGTTTATTCCTCCACCATCAGAAAGTGACTGGGCAAAAATGGCCTGTGTGGCAGGGACCCAAGAAGAAAACCACTGCTGAGCAAAAAGAACTTTAAAGCTCATGTCAATTTCTCCAAAACACATCTTGATGATCCCCAAGACTTTTGGGAAAACATTCTGTAGACTGATAACAATAACTGTTAGGGAGGTGTGTGCCCCATTACATTTGGTATGAAATAAACACTGCATTTCAGAAAAAGAACATACCAACAGTAAAATATGGTCGCGGTAGTGTGATGGTCTGGGGCTGTTTTGCTGCGTCAGGTCCTGGAAGACTGGAATGCTATTAAGATGCTGTGGTATGACATTTAAAAGACCGTTCATGCTCGAAAACCCTCCAATGTAACTAAATTACAACAATTCCGTGAAGATGCGTGGGCCAAAATTCCTCCAGAACGCTGTAAAAGACTCATTGTAAGCTATCACAAATGCTTTTTTGCAATTGTTGCTAGGGTGGTTTACTTTTACAGACAGGGCCATGTTGGTTTGGATTTTTTGTCCCTTAATAATAAACACCTTCGTTTACAAATTGCATTTTGTGTTAACTTGTGTTGACTTTGACTACTATTTAAATTGGTTTGATGTTCCAAAACACTTATATGTGACAATATGCAAAAAACAAGAAATGAGGAAGGGGGCAAAAACTTTTTCACACCATTGTAAATATTTTGTACAAGCTGTGGTCACCTCAGTAGGACCAATGATTTAGAATTGAAACGGCATTGATACCTTAACCTGTTGGAAAATAAATGGAACTGAATGAGACAAAAAATTAGTATGGCTAGTGTGAAGTACATAGGTTTAATTGCAGGAGAAGAAAGTGCGAGCAGTGGAGTAATAAAAATTGGATAACAGTAATAAAAATCTTTTAAGCATTCAAGGACCTTAGGATGTTAAGAATTCTCAAAATTACTGTAAATTTATATATGATTTCAGAATCTATTTCAGAGTGGGTTATCTACAAAAGCATGACTAACTGTGAGTGATGCGCACACTGATTTTAACTGGCAAAAATTTGTGATAGTTGGTAAAGGGGCTGAGGCCTTGTTGAGCCTATAATAAATAACAAAAAAGGAAATTTCATATCATTTTACATGATTAAACAAAACAATCAGGCCACAGATATAATTTTTCTCATCAGCTCATTCAATGTGTTTACCGGCAGTTCAAAAGTGTACTGGCAAGAAGTCTGCAGAAAAGTAACAGTGATATATCCATTATACAGCACCTTTCACCAATGCGGCGCAGAGGTAATTGAATATTTGTGAAAAACGTCATTTTTGCTGGTCACACGTAAATAAATTTCAAACAATATCATTCTGTGCCCACAATAACGGTCAAATAGTTCAGGTTAATTTATTCAGATTAAATAGGGAGGTGAAAACACATGATGTCATTTTAGAGCCCTAGTTGTCCTTTTTGAAGATCAACAGGATTTATTAGTGTGACATTTGAATCAGAAATATAAACTAAAATCTAATGTTGACTACAGTTGGTAAATTCGCTTTGATCCTACATTCTTGTAAGGTATGATCAGAAACATACAAGCACCATTTCAGTGATGCCAATTTTAAAAAGAGTGGAATATAGAATCTAGTGATTCATTGTGTCGAATTCAAGTATGCTGTTTTCGTAGCACCTGTCCAAGATTGGTCAAACTGTGGAGGCAAAATATGCTAGTTTTAAGGTTGATGTTAGGAGTATAGAAGTCTTAGGGTCAAATGTCTGACAAAGACATATTGCACCTTCATATCTCTGAGATCCTCCTCATGTGAGGTAAATGGCAGAGAGATGGAAAACGTAAGAAAAAAGTAGTCAGACACATGAATGAATGGTAATTGGTGGTACAGCATTGTTTTATTTTTTAAATCATGTTGATATTTACCTTATAATCAAAGCAGGCTATCAACAGAATTAATAAAAAACAGCTGTTTCTGCAATGCTTAAATTTTATTACACCAATAAGATACTATTTGAATCAAAATGTTGTCAAATCATTTAATTTTTTTAGCAAGTATTCATGTAACATGCAAGATAATAATGACTTATGACCTATGTGCTGTACATTATCTCTTTATTATTAAATAGTTTTAAGAGCACTATCACGTTTTGCCAGGCATGAGGAGCAGAAATACACCTCATGTAATTCGGTACAATTAATGAAATACATTGAGGGTTGAATCTCAAAAAACAAAAGCAAAGCAATCAAAAAAACCCGATACATCACACAAAGAAATGGAATACACATATAAATTCATGGCATATGAGGGCTTTCACATAAATGTGTGTGTCTTTGTTTATGGTGTGCATATATTATAATATAATCTATTATATGCCTAAAGCAAGTATGGAATTACAATTCTGCTTCACTTTTAATGCAGCAATACCAAAACCAAAAAGCCTTCAGTTACATATCAGATATTTTTAGAATCCCCAACTTTCAACAATAGTTGTCTAAGCTCATGTGTTTATAGTAGCAAATCATCTGTAGAGTTAGTAATAAGTGAGTATCAGAAGCTGGCATCGTTTATAGTCACAAATTAACTCAGAATTAATTTGTTATCGCGAGTTCATTAGTAAAGGGTATGACATCATAAGAAATTCCACATTAATATGCACACACACAGGAGGCAGATTACACATAATTTCTGTCCACACATTAAGCAGAGTAGGTAAACGTGGGTTTTCTAAACTCTTTACAAATAACCATGTGCCATGTAATTACATTTCCTAAATACACTTCGACATTTCAGTCTGATTCATGCTGCGTGGTCCTAGTCATGGGCTTGTCCTAAATGTTTAGATATGGCTCATTTCAAAAGATTTAAATCGTCAGCAAAGTCCCCAGTCCCAGGAGGATGCAAGCACCTAGCAAAACGCCACTGGCACACCATGAGGCAAAGGGGTAGCATGAAGAGGGCGCAGATGCCAGCCATGACATAGGCAATGGTCATGAGTGTGGACTCATCTGTCTGAGGAACATTGTAGCCACAGTCCTCCAGCTCCACACCATGGAAGGGGCCTTCCACTGAGGCTGTACGGAACTCATCATGAACTAATTGGACACATAAGTGTAATTTGAAAAAAGCACACAAAAATGCATAAATGCATTGCATTGCATTAGTATATAAACATTTTTTTGTTCAAAAAGTCAACACCATTTTAGTTTTGAAAAATTAAACTTTTAAAACAGGTCATCTTACATAGTTGTCAATGTTTAGATAGGAAATTTGTTCAGATGTTCAGATTGTTCAGATGTTATTACATTTTTACAGTAATAAATATTTCTAATTATTTGATCTTTTTTTGTTTGTCAAATAATGTATGCCTTGCTTTTTAATCCTCTATTTTATTTTGAAGGAAGGAGTCTTCCAGGTCTTATTCCTACCTTCATCATACCGAAGATGTTTTCCAGGTAAGAATTTATACTTTTTCTAATACTTTTCATTAAGACCCCATGGATCCAGTCATTATTTTTCGAATCCATTTTCTTATTATCCTGTTTGTCAGTTCTGTCCCATTCTCGATTAGTCTCTAAACCCATAATCTTTAAATTTCTATGGTGATGTTCCTGATAATGTAAGTATAGTTACGTATGCCCCCGTCCACTCTTAAACATATAGATGAGTTGATTAAGTCTTTGTGTTATTGTATGCTTCGTTTCCCCAATATATATGAAATCACAAAATGTACAGTTGATGGTTTTTGTATTTGCAAAAATGGTTTTGTCCACAGGAGCTCCTTCACTGGATACCTGGTTGAAGAAAAATGGTGTAGCCGTCCAGTAAGTATATATCTGTCATCTTCCCTTTGCATTGTCGAGTGCACTAAAATGTCCCTCAAGTTTTTATTTTGTTTATAAGCGAAAATTTGTTTATATTTAGAGAATTAGGGCATCTCCTTTTGTAGGTTAGGTTGTTATTTAATATTCTTATTTATTGGTCCTAGGCCCCATAAATATTTATACACAAATTGTGTCTATTTTGAATTTAACATCCCTTGGTGTCATAAAGAGCTGTTTCACTTCTGATTTTATTGATCTTAAAAACCTGAGTACTTCAAAAATGACCCATGGTACTCTCCACATCACTTTCAAAGGTACAGATTCTTCTAAATCTAATAAGTTGGGACTTCAATTCCTTTGAAAGTATTTTAAGGGTGGTACGACCATTTGTGCAAAAGTGCGCGCATGTCTATTGGTTGAAAAAATAGCCTTGATGCTAGTCTTTTTTCACCCCCAAACTGTGTCCAGAATATTTCTGTATCTAAAAACTGCATTCTTTGGTCTTGAAGGTGAAGGTAAGGTAAAGTTAGGTAAGGTTAGGTAATTTTGGTTAGGTAGGGTGAAGGTAAGGTTAGGTTAAGCTAGGTAAGGTTAGGTAAGGTAAAGTAGGAATAGGTAAGGCAAGGTAAGGTTAGTTAAGGTAAGGTTAGTTTAGACAGGGTGAAGTTAAGGTAAAGTTAAGTTAGGTGAAGTAAGGTTAGATCAGGTAGGATGAAGGCAAATGTAAGATAAGGTTAGGTTAGGTAGCGTGAAGGAAAATGTAAGATAAGGTAAAGTTAGGTTAGGTAAGGTGAAAGTAAGGTAATGTATGGCTGGTTTGGGTTAGGCTCTGTAACATGAAGGTAAGGTAAGGTTATGTGAATTTTGGGTTAGGTAAGGTTAGGTAAGGTAAGGTAAAATAAGGTTAGGTTAGGTTAGGTTAGGTTAGGTTAGGTTAGGTTAGGTTAGGTTAGGTTAGGTAAAGTGAAGGTAAGGTGAGGTAAGGTAAGGTAAGATAGGGTTGGGTTGGGTTAGGTTGTGTAACATGAAGGTAAGGCAAGGTTAGGTAAAGGTTAGATTAGGTATGGTAACACAGGGTTAGGTGAAGGTTAGATTAGGTAAAATAAGGTCACGTTGGATTGGGTTGTGTTAGGTTATGTGACATGAAGGTAAGGTAAGGTTTGGTGGATTTGGGTTGGGTTGGGTAACGTGAAGGTAAGGTAAAGTTAGCTAAAGTAAGGTAAGGTTGGGTTGGGATGAGTTGGGTTAGGTTATGTAACATGAAGGTAAGGTAAGGTGAGGTTGGGTTGAGATGGGTTAGGTAAGGTAGGTAAGCTTAGGTAAGGTAATGTAAAGTTAGGTTAGGTGGTTAGGTAATGGTTAAACAGTGTCTATGTTTGGAGAAATATTTTTATGGAAATCGAGTCCTGTATTAATTCCATACAAGATTTACATATTTGATATTTGATAGATACAATTGCGTATTTTTAGTGTATAACATTTCAATTCCCTTGAAGTCTCCTTACTCCCTTTGAAGTACATGAAGTATAAGGAAAGTTTGAAGACAACAATGAGATAGGTGTTTTGAGTTCGAATCCAAAACTGGGTGGAGTTTTCATGTTCTCCCTGTGTCTGAGTGGGTTTACTTCGAGTTTGTGTGTGTGGCTGTGTGAGTGAGAGTGCCCAGCGGTAGTTTGGCGCCCTGTCCTGGGTTTAATTTGTTTTCCTGATCATCAACAGTTGAGAAACAATTAAATGAATGGGTTGTATTTTACTTGCATTTCAGGGCTGTGCTGAAAAAACATTTAATCTTGAATTTTTATATTATATTTTATATTTGTATAGGTGAATGTTGTGTTTGTGCAGAGGTGCTGAAGCATGTTCCAGCATTCATTAGGCAAAAATCTGAAAAACATTCTGGCATCCTGGATTAGCGCTCCATCACAGCTCAAACACAAAAACACATTCAAACTTCTTCACATGCACAAACGCAAATACATATCTTAATTTACTTACTGCTGTATTGCTTTCATTAGAAACCCATGCAGATAATAAGACAAGAGAAGAATATGCAAAATACACACGTAAAAGACACAGACCATCGGCCTTGGTGTTAAACCCAGGACATTCTTGCTGTGAAACTCTAATTTGGTTGCTTTACTGTAATGTGTTGCCTTACAGAAAGAAAGTATTTTCAAACATTTCCAGGAAAGTGGCTGGCTACAGTTCTCTGTGGCGCTTGCAGTCTTCCTGTGATAAGTTGTATTTAATTGAGTTCCCCAATGGTAAAATGTGTGTGAAAGCTTGTCTTTGCAACTGCAATGTGATGGACCTTACACCCATTGAATTGAGTTTCCAGCAACCCTCAAATAAAATAAACGGCTTAGTATATAAATGAACGGATGCATTACTGCATCAATAACTTAAAACTCATAAGAAAGCATGAGGGTTAAAATGAAACATATATATTTCCATTCTTAGTAAGAAAACTTACTGATCTTCACATATTTGTAATAATGGTAATAATCTCAAACATAACAAAAGATTTCAAAATTTGTTTTAGTCCCTTACACTATATGGCCAAAAGTACATAGACACTAAACTCTTATAATTGCATACGTTTCTTAAACACCTTATTTGAAAATCGACTGCTATTAACAAGGAGTTTGTAACTTTATCACTTTATTCTTCACTATCAGACTGGGGATATTCTTATATGAACTAACCATTTGACTTTGATAAAATGTGAAACTTATATAAATGGTAGAAGCAAAGGACACTATGTCCATGTTTATACTCATTAAACTGTCTTGAGTGTAATGTGTGATTTGAAATGTGAGAATTTAGTTTAAGCCATTTATTACAATGTCTGTTGTCATGTGGGGCTTTTAAGTGCATGTCGGGTGGTAGGTTTCTCCGAGATGAAACTCGTGCACCACACTCAGATGTGTTAATGTGGTTTGTATGGGAAGTAAAAAAACATGGATGCTGTTGAGCACTGCTACATGTATGGCTATAGTTGTTCTATAATTGTTTCTGATCACAAATATATGAAAATAACAGATAATAAAACTTAAAAAATAAAAAATAAAAATAAAAAATAAATTTCTATTAGATTTAGTCTTCATGCATTTGATATTTTACCGTCACTACAATTCATGTTGCATCAAAAATTTTGTTGTATCTGACTATAGCTTCTGACTTCTGGCTGTGTTCATGTGGAATCTCCTCATGGAGACTTATCTTTCCATTAAAACCGACACAACTTGAAAGTGGGGTAAAGACATGCTTGGTTAAATAGTGAGTGTATTTTAGGCTATTTAAGTTTTTTATAAATACACAAATAAAAGCAATTGTGTTAATGAATCTGTTATACTTATTTGGTGCCACAGCTGGGAAAGTCCAAAGTAGAAGGTAGTATGAAGAGTAGTGTTTTATTGCCGGGGAAAAAATGAAAAAAAAAACCGCGACGTGACATGAGCGCAACCCAAAATTATTGTTCCAACCATGAGCTCTGCAAAGACACCAGGGTATGTTTCCTTTCGCTCTCTTTTCCATGTGTGACCTTTTTTTTCCCGTCCTCCCTCCCATTGATGTCTCTAATGTACAGATTCTTCTGGCTTTAGATGGTTCTGTATGGACTGCTTGTGGTGATTATCCAGGTTTGTGGCTGGGCCTTCGTTCCGCAACCTTATCACCCACTCGCTGTCTATTGTGTGCTGCCCTCTATTCCTTTCACGAGGACGTTGCTCAGCACCTCTTCGCTTCTCGGCATCTTGTTCAGTTGTCAACATTCCGCTGGTGACGTCGCTATTGTTTTGCAAACCTCCTCGTCCACTTACCTACCAGGCTCCATCATTCCTTCTTCATTCGTTCCCTTGCCGCTCTGCACTTGACACTTTCGCGCTGGACAGGTTTGTTTTCTTGGCTGTGGTATGATGGGACCCTAGCTCCCCTTTTATTTGAGGATAGGTAATTTCACAATAGCACCCCCTACCGGTCACTGCGTTTTGTTTAATCTGTGTTATCTGACTCACCTATGTGTTTATGAGTTAATTTTGCCCTAAGTGTTAAGTTGTTCTTTGTGTTGGTAAATCCATTCCATTCGGTTCAGTTGTGTTTCCCATTATATAATTTACCCTTGTGTATTTAAGCCTTTCCTCCTGTGTGTCAGAGTTGGAAAATTAATTTTGGGTTGCGTTCGTCATGTTGCGTGTTTTCGATTTTTCTTCTTGGTGTTCTTCTGCAATAAAAGACTACTTTTTGTACTACCCTTTGCTTTGGACTCCCAGCCGTGGCCCCGCCTGCACAGAATAATCCATCTATAACTAGAGATACACACATTATTTTGGCTATTTTGTCTATATCCTATATAAACGCTACACCAAAAGTTTTGACTTACCATGACATGTGCTAACAGCAAAGCCGAGGCGTTTGCGCTCACGGTCAAAGACAACATAGAAGCCCTCCATGATAACAGCACCCATGACTGTCCCTGTGCTTGACTGAGACACAGCAAACTTGTAGCAATCCTCCTGCGCTGAGGCCACATCTTCTACAGGCCGGAGATACTGCTGCAAAGATCATAGAAATAAGTTGAATCTAAATCAGATATTTGGTTAAAACAAAACCAGCATAGCTCTAAAAAAGAATCTTTTAATTATCCTAACAACTATTGTGGTTTGCTTTGTGGTTAGCATGGTCGCCTTTCAATGGATCCATGTTCTTCCCGTGTCCGTGTGGGTTTTCTCCAGGTCCTCTCACAGTCCAAAAACATCGATTCAAGCTAAATTGGCTGGTTGAAAAATGGGCGATTCAGCATTGTTGAAAATGATTTTCACACTAAAATTCCACACTGTTAATAATATGGCACAAGTAGTGCAATATGAAATTATGCAGTTTCAGGTAAAGATTACATCAGTCGCCAGTATAGAGATATAAATAATACAAATAATAATAATGAAGATTGTAAGAAAAAATGTATAAATATATTATAAAAATGTTCATGATAAACCACTATTGTAATATGATTTGACGACTTTAACGTTTCAAGATCATTCAAGAGTTTAAATGGTTTAATTTAGGATGTTTACTGACCAACCTGAAATAAATTATTACATCTTGAATGATTACATAATGTGCAAATGTGTCAATATGCAGGACTAATAGTTAAAGTTAAAAGTTTTTTTTTTTTAATGTAATATTTATGGCTTGGTTTATGGCTTGGTTAGATTAACCAAACAACTAGTATTACCTTAAAAAAGGAATTCTAGGAAACACTCATTGTTTGATTTACTGTTTACTATTTAAACATAGTGTATTAGATATAAACATAAAAAAAATAAACATCTAACTTGAGTGTGGTGTCAAATATGTTAAAGGTGAGTAGCTATTTTTAAATTAGGGAGATTATGCAGAAAGCAACAGTTCCAATACTTTTCCTATGAATCCATTGCTCTGTTCTTTTCAAACACAATACTATTACTTTAGTATATCTCATCTTCTGCTTACTCCTCTAATAGGGTTGGGGAGGGGTTCCCTATGGTCATCCAAAGGAGAATTTTTAGGCATTGGGCAAATACACCCAGAACTGGGTGCCAATCCATCACTGAGCACACACACAGATACACACACAGTCTGAAATTAGCACTCAGTCAATTTCATTTCCTTCCGTACACCTGCCTCAGATTAGATCTGCTCATTAGTATGCAGTTAAAAACACCTGCAGTCATGACACCTTGGAGGGCTGCTGGACGAAGTGGAGTGGTAATGATCATGGCTCCAACAAGAGAAATGTCTCTTGAAACGAAAGAGAGGATTGTGAAACTTTTTAAAGAAGGTAACTCTTCACGCATGGTTGCTAAAGATGTGGGCTGTTCACAATCAGCTGTATCCAAGATATGGACCAAATACAGACAGCATGGAATGGTTGTTAAAGCCAAGCGTACTGGTAGACCAAGAAAGACCTCAAAGCATCAAGACAATGAACTTAAGGCCATTTGTCTTGAAAATTGAAAAAGTACAAATGAGTAAACAGATGAGGCATAAATAGGAGGAAGCTGGAGCCAATGTATGTGACCCAACCATGAGAAATTGCCTAAAGGAAATGGGATTTCAAAACAGGAAAGCTAAAAGAAAACCATCATTGACACCTGTGTCTGTGAACATCAGTAAATAAATTGTGCAATTCTTTCTGAAAGAGATATTTAAACCTGGACACAGGTTAACCTGACTACGTTTTTTGATGCCTTGCATATATTTTAATGTAGGTTCAGGCAAACGGAAATAGTTATCTGAGGCTCAATTCTGATTTAGCATGTACGCGAATATACTTACCTGAGGCAAAACAGAAATGCGAAATGACTGATTATGTTTCTCACTCATCAGGTACAGAGAAATGACAGGAAAGATGTGCCAAGGTGTAGTGCCAGCCTGCCAGCAGACCAACTGCTCACCCAACCAGAAACCTGAGGGAAACTGCTCAGTCTGCACAAATGAAAAACAGAAGTATTACTGACACACGGAGCACTTTTAATTTTTTTAAATATAAACTGCACTTCCAAAACCAAAACCAAAAGCTGCCATTCCCCCCTTGTCTGTTTTTAATCAAGTTTTAATTCAACTGTACATAGGCTCAACACTATTATGTGACAATTACAGTACCAATCAAAAATTTTGAACACACCTTCTATTTTCTCCATTATTTGTCCATTTTATAAGTTCAAGTTACCATAAAAATGGGCTTTGTAGTTCTACTATTAGAGACTGTAGTCCATCTGTTAATAGTACTGTGACATTGTGGCATGGGGACAAAGACAGACCCTTCAGTAATGGACTGTGATTATGCTTAATTAATGAACCTGACTTGGCTCTGTCTAATGAGCATGTGCGCCCTTTCAAAACCAGAAACATTACATGCCACGGGGGGAGAGACCGGACATAATGATCCTGCCGCAAGTCCCAGATAAGCTTTCGGGACAAATGATTCTGAGCTGAAACATTTTAAAAAACGTGAGCTCAAGTATTCGGACTCAAATATATATTTTTTTGAATGATGACAATTAGTTTTAGATACAGAACAATAATTAACACAACTTTTCTAGTACAACTTTATTTTATTTCATTCTTTAACAGTTTGTTAAAGAATAAAAAAACTTCCAACACTGCTATTTTTCATAATAAAAAATAGAAAAACTCTGTTTTTATTGTGAATTGCAAATGGTCTTAAAATACTCTATGGAAAAAATCACTTGGTTTAATCTTTTTTTTTATTTTGAGTACCATCTATCAATTAAGCATTGTGGCTTAGGCATATGCTAATTTAAGTGGGTACTGTAGTGCTTAGAAACACTTTAAGTCATGAAAATGCTATTGCAATGTTATTATTATGTCAAACACTAAACAGCTGGTGCCTTATAATTTAATCTAAACAACACTTACTAAAATTATTAAAAATCACTGACCATTCACCTAATATGAAGCCCTCCCCACAAATGAATCATTATTCACATAGTTACTGTATGTCAAGCAGTTTCTTAATACACACAATGAAAAAAGTGGTGATTAAACAAATGGTTGCAATCAGTGGTCATTCTTCAATTACTGTACACTCTCAGATGTAAAAAAAAGTCTCAGTGGTGAAACCTATTACAAAACCCCCAGGGGCAGCTTCAGATGTCACCTAGTCAGGATATAGATTCTGCAAGAAATTGCTGATTAGGTCCAGATCTAGTGTGTCAGACCAGAACCCAGAAACACCTTTCCATTTCCTTCCCTACTCAGATACAAAGTTTGTCCTAGTATCCAAATGCATATTAGGGATCCAGTTAACAGTGTTTACAGTCACTCCAGAAATGACACAGTAAATAAGGGTAGCCAGACTAATTCAGCAAACAATTCTAAATAGTCCCATATACACAGGTGCTAGTTTATTGAACAATAGGTTAAGTGGTAGGTTCTTCACAGACAGAACAAAGTTTAATTCCATTAGGGTCATTAGGCATTTTCTAACCTTGTGTCATACAGCACAACACCATTGCACAAGACCTTAAAATCCTATTTCTTAAAAACTAGACAGAATCATACCAATGGAGCCATGAACAATGGGCTGACTTAATTAATTATTGGGTGAGTCTGATCTAGGATGGAAGTGCAAAACTTGAAAGGAGTTGATTGGGTGGAACACTGACACGTTTCCTGGTTGGCATAGCTTACCATGGCAACTTCCTGGAATTTTACCTACTTACTATACGTATATAAAGGCTAATTTTACATGAATGAAACCTGAACAATTCAAAGTTAGGTCACTAACCATAATATATATTACATTACATTTACTAATTTAATATAAACTCTCTGAACACTGCAACTTTAAACACTGAAATTTTTAAAAATATAGCAAATACCTGAACATAATTCTGACAGTGGTGTTTATACATTTTTTGTTAAAATTTATGATAATAATAAAATGATATAAAATAATGAAAGAGACAATTACAGAAGATGCTGCTTCAATAGCCTTCACAGCTGCTTGGAACACTTTGCGAGGGAGGCGCAAGTTTGTGGTTCCACTGTCAACAATGCTCTTGTCGTAGTTATACTGTAGGAAAGACACATTTATATATAAGTTAATTGTATTTGAATGCTGTCTTTTAGCACTTAATACATGTAGTCTGTTTCAGTGTCTCAACTATTAATACTGTTGTAACGTTCTCTTTTACTTTCACACCTCTTTGCAGTCCATGTTAAGATCCTGTCCATTAACTTCAATACGCACAATGATGACCTCATAATACCACTCACGGCGAATTGGAGTGTACCACACTTCACCAACATAAAGTGTATGATCAATTCCACCAATAATCTGAAAAGAATCATAGCATCAGATGCATTATTATATAACCACACAGCAGAATAAACATTTTTTATTGTATTTATTTTTAATGTCTTTTTAAATTTTAAATTCCTAAATAATTGTAACTCTGTCAATACCTTGAAATAAGCTTATGTAAACACTTAAAACAACACTGAAAAAACACTTTTTTTATAACCAAATCTTACAGCATTTCTTCATGTTTTGCTATTCTGTTTTTTTTTTCTCTGAGCTTTCCTCTGTAACTTGGAGGCAGGCTGGCATCAAAATACAGGAAATTACACAGATTACCAGAACTGGGTTTATTCCAACTGTTTAAAGTATTTAACAAAGTATAAACAAAATATTTGAGAATATGAGAATACACATCTATATAAAATATTTTATTAATATTTATTATATCAACACAACAACAGACTAATCCCCCAAACATTGTTGCGTTGAGGGGATTCAAACCCATGCTCAGACAGACTGGGCCACCTGATTGATAAATCTTTGTGTGTGTGTTTGTATGTGTGTGTGTGTGTGTGTGTGTGTGTGTGTGTGTGTGTGTGTGTGTGTGTGTG
>JAOUQT010299404.1:0-16276 GCA_025769995.1 Xyliphius kryptos | reverse complement strand
CAAACTCCACCCAGATTGGGATTCGAACCGGGAATTCCCAGCGCTGAGAGGCGAATGTGCTAACCACTAAGCCACCGCACCTCCATCCATTATCTTCCTCTTAATCCTATATCAGGGTCAAGGGGCAGGGAGGTTTCCATGCCCATCCAGGGGAGAACATTTAATTTACCGTGGGGCACACACTCACAAAAACCTCTTTATTATAAAAGGCTTACTATAACCAGGGTTTTACACTGGAATCATCATTAATGTGTATTAACGCAGCCAGCAGGAAGCAGAGACCACCCCGGAAGTAAACAGCACGTGCTATTAAAGCACCACAAGCCACACCCTGCACCGCTTTTCGGAATCTGGCACCTGCATCATTATCTACACCGCACCCCTCAGTATCGAATGTAATGGAGATGTGAATGTATCTTCCATAACTGATTAAAAAACCCTAAGTTTTTGTCGATTGTATGTTAAATAGGTCACCTGAGATGGCTGAAGATATATTGTAACTGCTGTTTATGGCGGGAATTGACAGGAAACAGTGACAGGAAATGACTAAAAGTAGGCAGGAAGTAAACCAGTGGGGTTCTGGGGAAGATGTGCTGCTGAAAGCATCAGCCCTGAGAGGACTTGAGAGTGTTGCGTGTGGGCTGAGGTTGGTATGGCAAGTGTAGGAGAAACAAACGAAACCACATGCAAGCTGCTGCCTGTTCGCTCCAGTTTAAAAAAAAACAACTAAAGTATTGTACACCGAATGTGTGAGAAAGAACAGTTTTCCAAAATATAGTATAAGCACCAAATTTCAAACCTAATCCCAAAGCAAGATCTGTATTTAGAACTTAGTTATATTATAGAACTGGACATTATATGTATAGGGGTTATGGCAGGTACCTGAGGGCGTGAATGCAGTAGATCACTTTGGGCATGTTTTTGCGATCGTATACATCAGTGGTCTCAGGATAGAAAATCTGAAAGAAGATAGAGAACAACAGTTAGTTATCTCTGTCCCGTCAGCTCTGCGGGGTTTTATCTGGATGTATACACAGCGATTTCATTGCTGCAAAATAAACCCCTAAAAATCAAACGCAGGGTCCTGAAATGACGTAAACGGGCCGTATTTACAGGGGGACTTACTTAAAGGGGTAGGACACGCTCACCGCTTAGCTCTGGGGATCCAGGTTCGAATCCCGATCTTGGTGGAGGTTCCATGTTTTCCCGGTGTGTCCCCAGTTCTCCGGGTTCCCACCCACAGTCCAAAAACATGTATTCAAGTTCAATTGGCTATTCTAAATTGCCCCTATGTAGTGGGTGTCAGAGTGAGTGAGTGAGTGAGTGAGTGAGTGAGTGAGTGAGTGAGTGAGTGAGTGCGCCCAGCGATGGATTGGCTGGTTGTATCAGCCTAGCGCCCGAAACGTTCTCCCCTGGATGGGCATTGGAAATCCCCCAAATGCGAATGACATACTGGGGGGAAAAATTATTCACTGATTTGAAAACCATGGCTTAATTAATTGTATTTAAAATATTAAAAATGATTTAGAGTCAGGGGTATCATGGGGGGGCTCTCAGCGCTGGGGATCCAGATTCGATTCCTGATCTGGGAATTTACGTCTTCCCCAGTGCCCGCGTGGGTTTCCTCCAAGTTCTTCGGTTTCTTCCCACAGTCCAAAAACAAGAATTCAAGGTAAATTGACTGCTTTAAATTGCCCCTATATACATTCCCAAAATCACCACAGAGCACCATAGAGCACCACAGGGGGTCATTCCATTTATATATATATATAAAACTAACCAAGCCATCCCATTAATGGCACTGATCACATGATTAACGTTTACAGACGGAGCTCCAGAAGCTACATCATGTTTTTCGTGGATGTAAAACGCAGACTGTGCTGCACAGCTGCAGAAACAGATTTCAACAGAATTAACCACATCAGGAACATGTGCCAAACCACTGGCACACATCACACAACACAAACCTCACACTAAGCACTATGAAGGTGTTCGACACGAAACTAAAGCCAACGAACGAAACCTTAAATCAGTTTATTATAACAAACTGATAATTATGTAAGTAGGTTCATAAAGGTTTACAGATTCAATCAGGTTCACAGGATGGATGCCATGTTTCTGCAACGTAGATACGAGAAACATGGCATCCACAAATTTGAAAACACCCACTTTCACAAATTATCCATCATCCATTCATTATCTTATTTCTCTACTAGTGTCACAGTGGGGTTCCCCATGCCCATCCAGGGGAGAACATCTCGGGCGATGGGCAGATACAGAACCAGGACGGGAGCGCCAAACGCTGGACACACACTCACACACACATCAACATACGGAGGCAACAACTATACGGGGAGCATTTAATTTACCTGGAATCAATGTTTTTGGACTGTGGACGGAAAACAAAAACCCGGAGGAAACCCACGTGGACATGGGGAGGACATGGAAACTCCACCCAGATCGGGATTTGAACCTGGACTCCCAGCACTGAGAGGCGAACATGCTAACCACTAAGCCACCGTGCCGCCCTTTTCGCAAACTAGTCCTGTGTATGTGTTTGGTATCAAAAAATCCCCATCTACATCACTTTACTTATTCTGTCAGGCTGCTACATACAAATGAATCCATACATTAAAATTAGAATTAATTTATCATTTATAAAAAATAAATAAATACAAAAATATAAAACACAAAAACGCTTTACTTAAAAATTCTATAACTTCAAATCAACATCAAGTATCAGTTCGTTTGGTGCACTTCTGTCTTTAAGGTTTTAATAACAGCTATTTATAAAACAGAAAGTTCCGATCCCTAAATCTGATTGGCTGAGCCGCTTGTCTAGCCGTGACATTATCCGCAATAACCCACACCTCTGATCGCGTCACATTCGTGCAAATGCGCCAAACAAAATGTTTTTTCGAAGTTTTTCATAAGATGCGTTCTGTAATTTGGCCACTAGATGGCAGTGTTTGATTGTCAGGGTTAATTTTAAAAAACGGGATTATGTCGCGGAAGACGAGTTTTTTTAACGATTTTGTGTTCAATCAACGCATTTATGAATCAAACCTTTGTTTTTGTATTAGAGTGTGCGTTTGTAACCGTTTTATAAAACAATAAGACACTCAAGGTTGTGCAGTTTTGTGACTAAACAACGGGAAGAGATGTAACTGGCGCCCTCTCATGTCGTATTGCTTTAATGTCTAATTGGACTTTTCCAATCAGGCTGCTATTTGCAAATTAGTCCTTATGTCATAATTCTAATTAATGCATAGTCTCCATGGAGACGGCTTAAACATCCCGGAACATCTGAAAATTCTATTTTGTTTTAAATTAAATTTACAGAACTTCATTTTGTTTTTATTTAAATAAAATGTTGTGTATTAACTGATTAAGGTAAACCGTGTTTTGTTCAGGAAACAGATTTATTTGTTTCTATTGATTCAGAACAGACTGGAAATCTTACCTTTGGTAAACCGATGGACTCCATGGCTCTGAGCCACTGGACCGTGTTGTCTGTGTGTCTGAAGTGTAACCCTGAGCGCTGCAGAGAACAAATACAACACACATGTACCGGAATGAATCCAGGCTAGAGATCGAGTTATAAAAAAAACACACAATTAAATTAGTTTACTAGTAAACTTCCACTACGGTGAAATCCATGACTGAGGGTCCTGCACAGATGCAGGATGCAGAGTCCGAGTGTTTCCAGGCGGCCGAGGTACGTGTGTCCAAGTATGCAGCTGCCACAGGGTTGTGTGTCCAAAAGTATGGGTTGTGTGTCCAAAAGTATGTGGCTGTCTCAGGGTTTTGTGTCCAAAAATATGGGTTGTGTGTCCAAAAGTATGTGGTTGTCTCAGGGTTTTGTGTCCAAAAGTATGGGTTGTGTGTCCAAAAATATGTGGCTGTCTCAGTGTGCCTAAAAGTATGGGTTGTGTGTCCCAAAGAATGTGGCTGTTTCAGGGTTTTGTGTCCAAAACTATGGGTTGTGTGTCTAAATGTATGTGGCTGTCTTAGTGTGCCCAAAAGTATGGGTTGTGTGTCCAAAAGTTTGTGGCTGTCTTAGGGTTTTGTGTCCAAAAATATGTGGCTGTCTCAGGGTTTTGTGTCCAAAAGTATGGGTTGTGTGTCCCAAAGAATGTGGCTGTCTCAGGCTTTTGTGTCCAAAAGTATGTGGCCGTCTCAGAGTTGTGTCATTAAGTATCTGACACCTGGACACAGCTCTAAATTCATGTGGACATCTAAGAGACATGTATCCAAGAATACGTAGACACCACAGGGATGCGTGTCCAATATACGGACAAGTCGCGGACTTACAGAACATTTAAGAAGCTTAATGAATACACCATGTCCTGTAACGTCAGGATGTTTATTGTTGTAATTTCTCTCTCTCACTGTGTGAGTACCTGAGCTCTGGTTCAGGCCTCCAGCTGTTAAATCACTTACCCTGTAACGTGTCTGGTCCCGGTCGTAGATCTTCTTTTCAGAAACCAACGTGGGGGCGAAAAACTTGGCCAGTTTGCCGAGGTAGACACCGTTCCTCAAGCCCTCTTCAAGCTCTGTGGGGGAAGGAAGTTCTTCCTCCAGACAGGCCTCCATCCATCTAACAAACAGAAATTCAGCTAATCTCAGGACAGGAGTCTGAAGTAAACCAGAAACTGAGATAAACCAAAACTAGGATTATGTTCCGAAAGTGACGTTCACCCTCACAAACTGCAATCAAACGGATTTACAATAGAACTGTGTGTGTCAATAGTTTAAAACAGGGGTCACCAACACGGTGCCTGCTGGCACCAGGTCACCCATGAGGACCACGAGTCGTAAGTCAGTTGGAAAAACAGCTCACCATAGCAACACTTACCGTTGAGCTGCAAAGCGGCATAAGGTTGAGAGAGATTTTAGAACGTGTCAAGCAAGCCACCATGCTACTTAACCACCGGGTGGCGCACCACAAGTGAAAAAAGGCAAGATTGACATTGGAACGTTGGAAAAGTTGGTGGCATTCGGCTTTGAGTTCCAAAGGTTCAGATCCGGAGACCGCGCTGGCCACTCCATACAGTCAGAATCCCGGCTGACTCCCTATGTCTTAAATATTGCTGACACAATTTGGAGTTGTGTTTGCGGTCATTATCCTGTTGTAGGATGAAATTGGCTCCAACCAAGCGCTGTACACAGGGTATGGCATGGAATTGCAACATCTTGTGGTAGCCATCTTTCTTTAAGATCACTTCCATTCTGTATAAATCTCCTATTTATCACCTCCAAGGCATCCCCAGACCATCACACTGCCTCCACCATGCTTAAGAGATGGCATCAAGCATTGGTCATGCATCTTTTCATCGTTCCTCCGCCTCGCAAATGTTCTTCTGTTTGATCCAAAGACCCCAAACTTGGACTCATCTGTCCACAACACCTTCCAATGTCTTTTCTCTTTGGCCCACCACATACTTTCTTTTTTATTGGCCAGTGTGATGTTTGGCCAGTCCTGAAGTCATTTCTTGACCGTTGATCCTGAAACCTGTCTTTGATGGGTTTCATTTAGTGCGGCTGTTAGTTGACCGCCAGTGAGGCTTTTTTCACTCAAACTGCACACTCTAAGATATTTATGTTCTTGCACAGTTGAGCATCAGGGCCTCCTACTCCTGATTCTTTTCTGGTTAGAGCCAGTGTGTGTCACTCTTCGAAGGGAGTAGTTAACAGCAAGGTAAGATATTTATCTTCTTGCACAGTTGTGCATCAGGGCCTTCTACTCCTGATTCTTTTCTGGTTAAAGCCAGTGTGTGTCACTCTTCGAAGGAAGTAGTTAACAGCAAGGTAAGATATGTTCAGTTTCTTGGAAATATCTCGCATTGAGTAGTTGTTTCTGTAAGCAAGCCAACAACTGCTGATGCTTCAGATACTAAACTAAGAATGTTGCGCTCCCTTTTATGCTCACTTGTTAGTATATTGTTTTTCAGCTGTGCATCAGAATTAAGCCAGGGTGTCCTAACAACCAATCAGCCCAATAACAGCTTTAACATGAATTGGCGACCAGGAGATTTAGGCAGAGGATTGAAAATTTCTGATAATAGGACTGTATGCGAAATAAGCCTCTATACGAAAATAGGCATTAATACAAACATTTGTATTCTTTAAAAATCATCTGATACACTTAAAGTAATTGTAAAATGAAGAATATTGTTTGTGAATTGCATGACATTTGTGTTTTTCTTTCAAAAAAAGAGAAATTTGCAAGTGATCCTATACTTCTGAGCGGTAGTGTATTTATAATGAATAATTATTAATACATATACTTAAATTTATATTCAACAAATTTGTTATTTTAGAAGTGTGTATCATACTGGTAGCCCTTGCATTTGTTGGATCCCCAGAAGTAGCTCTCTAAAAGGTTGGTGACCCCTGGTTTAAATCTAGCGTTTTGTAAATCTAGCGTTTATGAAACCAAGCGGGATATCAGTTCCTGATGTACAACCAAGAGAACCATCTACACCTGCAACCTGCTTTGATAACTCCATCTCACTTCCTCAGCCAGAGTCAGTTGACTTCATCCACAGTAACCTCGTACAGTAAGCAAAAAAAATCTGTCTGTCAATGAGGTGAACGAGAATAAACCAGACAAGTGTTGTTACATAACTAGTTATATAACTTAACCAATAGAAAAAAAATCATAGGGATAAAGGTGGTGCACATAATCTCTTGGAGAACATGGAAACTCCACCCAGATTGGGATTCGAACCGGGAATCCCCAGCGCTGAGAGGCAAACGTGCTAACCACTGAGCCACCGTGCCGCCCCATTATCTCATACTTTTCTTAATATGCTCTATACCAGGGTCTCGGACGGGATTCGCCATGCCATCCATGGGAAAACATTTGGGGCACTGGGCATGGCGCCAATCCATCGCTGGGCGTACATTCATGCACACACACTATAGGGGCAAATTCCATTCATTTTCTTCAGTTCAGCTTAAGCCTCAACCATGGTGGGTTCTGCATGCCCATCCAGGGGTGAATGTATTGGGGACAGCGCAGGTACACCCTGGACAGGGTGCCAATCTATCGCTGGGCACACACTCACACACACATACTACATAGTGGCAATTTACATTACATTTTGGACTGTGGGAGGAAACCAAAGAACCTGGAGGAAACAGGAACACGGGGAGAACATGGAAACTCAGATTGGTATTCGAACCTGGATCTCCAGCACTGAGAGGCGAACATGCTAACCAATAAGCCACTGTGCCATCCCATCACGTGCCATCAGTTCTTGATCTACTCCTCCAACCCCTTCCACAAACACGTTGTTTATTTCCACAGGCTTCTTTTTTTCAGGTTGCTAGGTGTCTTTGCATGAAGCAGGAAACGAAGTTTCATTAGAGTCATCATCACTAACGCTATTACAACTAAATGGATCCGAGTCGCTGCAGTTACTCGGTATTTTGTTGAAATTAAAAACATTTCATCCCAGCAGATCAGCGATTCTACTTCATGATATGTTTGTTCTTTTTGTAACGGTCAGAAACAATGAGGTGACCACAAACATCAGCAGCGTGCTGAAGCACAGCTCACCGATTTGTGAAAATGCAGGTTAAATATTACAGGCCGAAGCAATTTCCTTCCTTTGTGCTGATTATTAGCCCATGACACTGAAAAAAGCCCTCTGACCCACTAAACAAGCCTCCATTGTCACCGCATCTACAGTGGCACAGTTTAGTTCCCATGTCTGAGTGGGGGGGGGGGGGATGACATCGCCTCAGAAGCTGGAGTTCTGCCACGTTGACCCGACTTTGTCCTCATTCCTTTTTTAATTTATATAAAATATTTACCCCTAGAATTTTTGACACAAAACGTGCCCACAAATCCCTCAATCACTTGATTCCTTAATAAACATTGGTTGCCACACCGACTACAAACCCTTTAATAACAGTAGTTGTCACAACCAGTCCAGTCCTGCATTAGATACGGTTTCTACGACCACAAAAATCACCCATGGAAAAGGGTTGCTACTATAATCCCAAATAAACAACGACTGCAACTACTCATATAATCCCATGTAAACAATGTCTGCAACGACTACTATAATCCTGCGTAAACAATGTCTGCAACAACTACTATAATCCCATGTAAACAATGTCTGCAACGACTACTATAATCCTGCGTAAACAATGTCTGCAACGACTACTATAATCCCATGTAAACAATGTCTGCAACAACTACTATAATCCCATGAAAACAAGGACTGCAACAACTACAATAATACTGCACATTCTAAGGGTTCCACAACTACTATAATCTCCTGTAAACAATGACTGCACACAACTACTATAATCCTGTGCAAAAAACAGTTGCAACAATAATCCGGCATGAATTACAATTGCGACAATTTCTATAATTCCTCATTAACAACAGTTGCAACAACTACAATAATCCCAGTCAAACAACAATTGCCACAACTACTATAATCCTGCGTGAACAACATTTGCAACTACTATAATCCCATTCAAACAATAATGAACTACTGTAATCCCATGTATCGGTATGTAGACATACACAACAGTTGCAACAACTACCACAATAAACAATAGTTGTTAAAACATCAGCAGTTTATCACCAATTCTTGCTAAATTCAGTAAAATAAGTAATACACTTATATCCTATACATTACATTATTTTTAATGTAATTCATTCCTATAACATCTAATTAAATAGACAGAGAGTCAGATCTAATGAAACATCTGAAACCGGACTCTCCTGCGTCGGTTCTTCACTGCTGCACATGGTTTTGCTTTTTGAATGATATCTGTTTTCTGTAAAGCCGTTTCGAGACAGTAATTATTGTTTACAGCTTTAGAAATATAAATCAGAGCAGTTAAGTCCGTATTACCGCGGTGTTAATCACACACACACGTTTACATTAAGCACCCCGTGCTGCACTCCGTGCTGCTGGCGAAGGCAGTTTAATTAAAAACAACACAGATGGATCAACAATGGCTGAGACAACAAGCTGGCCTGGCACACATCAGCAGTTCTGCTGCCTCCTCCCACAAGCTGAACTCTCTGTCAACACAAACTGATTAGTTACACACAGACACACAGTGGGGAGAGTCTTTAGGCTCGCTAGTGTAACTCACATTATGTAATACCTTAAGTCTTAGACAGCTGGGGGCCATTACTACAATTGGATAAAATGGAGGTTATTTACCTGAATGATTTGATTTGGCTCTGTAGATCTGATACAGGAGGTAAATATATAAAGTGATCACATATATATATATATGGTGATATATAAACATAGTGAATGTAAATTCCGTCGGGTTGCATAGGTTTTCTGACAGACCTGTGTGCTGCCTACATGATGGTTGTGTAACGGCACCTTGCATTTAGCTGGCTTTGTGATGATGATTGCGCCGCTTCCAACACAAACATAAAAACACAATGAGGCAAAATAGGACCCCTTTCTTGGCGTGATCCAGAAAATACATGCCCAGCCAAACCCTGTCCCTTATAAACAGCTAATTCCTGGAAATTACACAGCAGCTACTGAACGCCATGAAAAACTGAAAAAAACAATACGCAAGTTGTACAGTGGTGTGAAAAAGTCTTCACCCCCTTTCTCATTTTTTTGCCTGTTGGTCACCATTAAGTGGTTCGGAACATCAAACCCAATTAAAGAAGTCTACCGGTTCAAACCCCAATCTGGGTGGAGTTTCCATGTCCTCCAAGTGACTGCGTGAGTTTCCTCCGGGTTCTCCGGTTTCCTCCCACATTCCAATAACATGAAGGTACATTGAATGCTTCAAATTGCCCTGTATAGTGTGTGTATGTGTGTGAGTGAGTGTGTACCCAGCGATGGATTGGCGCCCTGTCCTGGGTGTATCTGCCCAGTGCCCGAGACATTCTCCCCTGGATGGGCATGGGGACCAACTAAATGCACTAAATTGCCCCATATAGAGTGTGTTTCTGTGTGACTGTCTGAGTGAGTCTGTGCCCTGACAAATAGATTGGTGCCCTGACCTGGGTGCCCAGCACTTATACATTCTCTCCTGGATGGGCATGGGGAACCCCCTGCGACCCTAGCTGAGGATTAAATGAAAGATAATGAATGAACGCTGCGGGACCTAAACATCATCTACATGCTCCACTCACTCTGTGTTTGAAACGGTTCCGTTCCGCTCCTTCTTTTCGACTCAGATCAATAAAGTAGTGCGTCACACGGGCTGGGTCTTCCGAATTCATCTCCCAGGCAATGCAGAACGAGTCGCAGGTCACCTCACTGATCTGGACATTGTGGGGTGTGGAGAGGACATCCACCACCTCAGCCATGGCTTCTGGAGAAAATCACATGGTGTCATGAGGTCAAAAATGACAGCAAGCCAAAAAAAGGTACAGGTCAGCATCCTGCAAAATTCGATTAACCTTTAAATGGATTAGATGTATTTTTAAACTGACAGGTGCAATATTGGCAGAACAGATGATTACACAGTTCAGTGGTTATTTAGGGACAATCCAAGGGGGACCCGATTCGAACCTAAAACTTTCTGGAATTTTTAGAATGTGTGAAAAATATTTTTGCTGGTTAATTGTAATAGCAATTTTAAAAATATATATTTTAATGTAAACTTTTAACCTTAATGGTGTTTAGAGAATTTGTAAAGTTCACTGACTTACATTTCCAGTGTGTGGTATATTTTACTCTACTGCTGACAGCATGGTGACGCAGTGGTTAGCATTCTTGTCTTACTGAAAAAAAGCTCCTGTGTTGAATTTCTAGCCCGTTTTGTGTGGAGTCTGTATGAGCTCTTAGTTATATCTGATGGCTCTCACGGTGAAACGTGCATTTAAGAAGCTCTTGTATTTTTAGATTATAATTAATAATTATGTATTAATTTATTTTAGTAAGTAAAGGTTGCTGATTCCTGACTCTTTATTTTATTCTTTCCACAAAAACTTTGCATAATAATGAGCTGCACGTTGTCACCTTTACGTGTGTCCTTTTATTTCACATAATTTCTCCAGTGTTGTGAGGATGATTAGTGGGAGTGTTGTGGCAGCGCGGATATGGTGAATCTGGGCAGTGTGAGTTTGATTAGCTGTCATTGTGGGTGATCAGTGACCCTGGATTGTGCTCACACAAAACCCATTATCACGCTGAATGACCAGAGTGTGTCAGGACTTACGAGCACCTCACTTCACATTTTCTCTGAGGTCGTTTTCTCTATAAAGCCAACTTTACATTCACAGCAGGTTAAAAGTCTAGACATCAGAGCTTTTTATGTTTTATAGGAAAAGTGTTGAGAATTTTTTTGTCATTTTTTTAATCAGTCGTTACGTTTTTATATAGCATTATTCTGTTTTTTTCTTTAAAAATATAACACAAAACTTATTTGTAAAATTAATTTACCGAGGAGTTGTACAGCAGTGCTGTGAAAAGACCACAATAATGCTATGGCAACATAGTTTTACTGTCATGGAAACACAGCATCAATAGCTGTGCTCCCTCTGAGATGATGTAGGCCACTGTAATTCTCTTAGGACCAACACACACACACACACATGCACATGAATTTGTTTTCAGGCATTGTGGGGACTTTATATCTCTTCCAATCATTTTTTAGGAACTCACCAAGACCCCAAGCAGAAGTACTACTAAATTAACATCAACCCTAATTATAACTCAACCATAATCATAATCAGAACCTTCCCCTAAACGTATACAAACTATGCATGTGTAAATAGATCGCATTATGGGAACGAAAAACCTGTTTATACATTTACACTCTGAGGACACACACACACACACACACCTGCTCCACTTTCATATCACATCTAATAAATCACTTTGAAGGCATCATATAAGAACCACAGTAAGAGTTTGATTGCATCATTTATCAAATGCCATTATAAAATCACTCAGCTGATACTTAGTATTAAATAATCTAGTCTTTGAATGATACATGACTGAAATGAATTTAAATAACCTCCTGGCGTGGTTTAATTATTATGATATTTTGTTTGATGTTTTACATACAAGGAAAAGCTTATGGGCTTCAAACAGGCATCAGAAGTTTTACTTTTACTAAGTTATAAAAGTTTGTTAAAACTTGTATTTATTTCTCTATAAATTTGACCTAAAACTTCAACTGATTAAAAAAGAAAGTCTCAAAAATAAATAGAAAAAGAACAAAAATGAAGCCAAAATATTTTATATAAAGGGAAATAATCTAATATTTAAGATCTGTGAGGGGCAGAATGATGTGGAGGTGTAATTAAAGTCATTAATAGGATTATAGTCAGGTGTGAGTGGTGGACGCTCTGTTATTTAAACAAGAATCTTGACCAACTTTTAAGCAGCACTGTATGTACGTTTTTATTTGGATCTAATTTCATTGTCTCTTCATGGCATGGAGGTCCTGGGATATAGTTCCTAGCTGGAGGATGCAGAATTTACATGTTAAGGAGGATGAGAGATAGCTCAGGGAGAGGTAGCTCAGTGGTTTGGGTGTTGGACCATCAATCTAAGGGTTGGGGGTTCAAATCCCAGGTCCACTGAAGTTACCAATGTGGGTCCTTGAGCAAGACCCTTAACCCTCATTGCTCCAGGGTGCTGTATCAACCCTGTGTTCTGTAAGCCGCTTTGGATAAAAGCGTCTGCTAAATAACTAAATGTAAATGGATGAGTCCCCCACAGAGCCTCTGTCATTCTTGCCACTATCAAAATAAATAAGGCGGTTGTTGAAGGTTCACCTGTGTGCAGGTATGTGAATAAAGGCAAAGTGGAGTCCGGTGTACCAGTAGTACCAGCTAACTTCCTTAAGGACCTTGCTTTGTGTACTTGGGCGAAGTTATGCTAAAGCAGAAAAGAGCCTTTTCCAAATAGTTTTCACAAATGTGGAGGTGTAGTTTTTAAAAATGCATGACAATGTGCTTAATTTGATTTGTTATTGATTTGATTAGCACAACTCTGGGTTTCCTCTGGGTTTTTTGGCCTTGAAACATGAATTCAATGTAAATTGAATGCTCTAAATTGCCCCATTTAGTGTGTGTTTGTTGCTGTGTAAGTGTGCCCAGTGATAGGTTGGCACATTATCCTGGGTGTATCTGCCCAGTGCTCAAGATGTTCTCCCTGGCTGGGCATGGGGAATCCCCCCGCTACCCTAACAGAGGATTAAGCTAATGAATGAATGAACACTGAGGAAGCTAATGGTGCAATAAAAAACTATAACAACACGTATAGTTCATTTAAATAGATTTACAATTAGAGGCTGTATTATTCTGTATTATAACTTATAGCATTTTACACCAATCTATAAACTGAAAATGACTGTTTAGTAGGTGCTTGATCGTGTTCACAGAACTGATTGCACACTCAGACAGTAGTAAGACCACGATGACGGATGTAATGATTGGATGAATGGCCTTCAGAGGCATGGAGTGTGACTGATTCATGGAGATTGGGGCTCTGAGCAAAACTCAGGCTGCACTGGCTCTCTCTCTGTGTAAGAGAGTCAGAGATGAGTTTTTATTAATGACATTGGTCATGGTTCAGATTTCTCTGAAGAGCTTTAGCTCATTTTACCTGCAGTGCAGTCCGACACAGTCCGGCTGGAAAGAGAAGAAAAGATAAAATGCTTTAAATGAACCAGTTCCAGGAACAAAAAAAAGAGTACCAATTGTAAACTAAAAGCTTTCAAATGGTTCTAATCCCTTATGAGCCTGAAGAAAAGGAGCTGCAATATTCCATCCTGCTTCCCACTCATGACAACACAGAGCTTCTGTAAACAGCGAGGATGAGCAAAGTGTGCACATACAATAACATGGAATAAAAAACTACAAACTCAGCAGATTTACAGTCAGCAGCTGGTGTGTGTGTGTGTGTGTGTGTGTGTATTAAACAGTCATAAATGCCTAAATTTTCAGGAATAAAGCACCTGCAGAGACTAATGGTTATGTAACACATGAATAAACTGAGAAACAGTGAGTCCTGCAGTGCTTAAAAGTACTGAATGCATCCCACACACACACACACACACACACACACACACACACACACACACACACACACACACACACACACACACACACACACACAGTGATTAGACTTACCTTTGCTCTTGTTTTGTCCACTGTTAGCTGAGCTGATAGACTAAGAAAAACAAGACAGAGAAAAAGAGAGAGAGAGAGAGAGAGAGAGAGAGAGCAAAGATGTTGCCTAACGCTGTGCTGGAGCGTGGAACCTCAAAGGATGGTTGGTTGCGAATGGTCTGTCTCTCCTCTCTCATTTCTGCTAGCCCGCTCGCTCTCTCTTTCTCTCTACCCTGTCACACTTCGATGCCCTCCTGTGTTTGACTCCTCCTTCCAGACCACTGCTAAACTACAGCCTGAAGGGGAAAACAGTGTCGGGTCAGGTAAAGTGTTTGTGAAAGATGGTGTGTGGTTTGTACTAAAATAAATATTATGCTAATTATATTTTGCTCTTTCTATCCGTCCATTCATCTGTCTCTCCATAGATCCATTCACCCTGCCATAAAACCATCATTTCATAGATTCATCTATCCATCCATTCTGAATGTTCACTTGTCTCTGTCTAAAATAATGCAAGAAAATTTTGACAGCATTCACCGAAAAGAGGAGATTTCTCAACCTTAGTTAATAAACATCGATAATATTATCAACTGTAGCACAATCACATTTCTTTCTTAGCTTGTACCCAATTTAATTTCTCTGTCCCATATTAGTGCTTGCATTTACAGTAACTGTTTTGGCTCAGTGGTATTTTGACAGTTAAATAAAGAGACATGGTGGTTGGAGAATTGATTGAAAACTTTTTGAATATAATAATCAATCTGTAAACCTTTAGACTGGGTTCAGTTCAGTAAAAGTCTAGCACTTACAAGTAAATAACAGATCTAATTCTGTTTTCCTTTTTCTTACTTGCATGGCTTTCTGCAAAATTGATCTGGGGCTGGGGCTAAATGAGAGAGAAGCCAGATGGTCCCATATGGTCTGATGCCATGGGTCACTTACATTAAACTGTTGGGAAAAGCATCAACCTTATTGTACTAAAAAGCTGTACTTAATTTAACAAATACGACAGTGAAAAGGAGTTGTTTTTTTTTATCTTGTGAGTTTGAAACATGACAGTGATACACAGTGATTAAATGGTTAAGCAACATAAGAAGTAATTTGTGTTAAACATTCAGTGATGCTAATGCATGCATGGATGGATAGAAGCTAAGCCAACTCACTTCTCCTCAGCTGAGGTGAGGAAGTCTGATTAAAGGGCAGTCAAGCACAAAGATATCAGCCGCAGGGGCATCATGCCCTCGGTGGCACCCCCACCCACCCTCATCATAGACATATGGCTGACACATTGTGCATTTTTGCGTTCAATGCATATAATTTCTACTGCTAAAAAAACTATAAATAAACATATTGAGTGCATAATAATAACAGCCTGCCACATTTATAGCTCTAAATTAAATACTGTAACAAAGTATTTATCTGTAAATCAACTCCCTTTAGGATTTAAGGAGACTTTATTATCATTTTAATTGCATGTGGTACATGGAACAAAGACGAAGTTATGGCTCACGGACCCAGTTTTACTGTATATTATAATGTATATTACTAGTAAATTAGGACTTAGAATTTAACAAAATTAGAAATGAGATATAAATATAGAATTTAAAATATAGAATGATATACACATAATAAAGATATACAACTATAAATATAAACATAGCAGAATTCATTAATTATCTTCCGCTTATTCCTCTATGAGGGGGTTCCCAATGCCCATCCAGGGGAGAACGTCTCGGGCGCTGGGCAGGACAGGGCGCCAGTCCATCGCTGGGTACACACTCACTCACACAGTCACACATAAACATACACTATACAGGGCAATTTAGAGCATTGAATTTACCTTGAATCCATGTTTTTGGGATGTGGGAGGAAACTGGAGAACCCGAAGGAAACCCACACAGACACGGGAAGAACATGCAAACTCCACCCAGATTGGGATACAAACTGGGAATCCCCAGCTCTGAGAGGCGAATGTGCTACATAGCAGAATATGAAATACAGCAGAAACTATGTATAGTGATTGTAAACAGTAGCAGATTATACACAGCTCAAAAAAAATAAATTGAACACTTAAACAACCCGATGTAACTCCAAGTCAACCACACTGCTGTGAAATAAACCTGTCCAGTTAGGAAGCAACACTGATTGTGAATCAGTTTCACTTGCAGTTGTGCGAATGGAACAGACAACAGGTAG
>JAOUQT010299396.1:0-16277 GCA_025769995.1 Xyliphius kryptos | reverse complement strand
ACAGTCATTTAGGCAGAGCCGCTTCAGGTGCACTAATCCTCCCTGATCAGCGCCGCGGCTCCGCCACGCCCCCCAACGCCACCGCGTCACACTGGTACTGTGTGTATTACCTTAATTCAACATTCAAAATAGTGTGTCTCTGCTTTTGTTCATGTAGTGTTTGTAAAATGCCAAATTAGACACGTGTAGCCATTAAAAAGGTTTAATTAAAATAAAACAGGTCGTCTGAAGCTGTGTAAAATTGAAATACATTGATGGACTAAATTGTTGGTACCCCTTGGTTAATGAAAAACCTACAATGGTCACAAAAAAAACTTAAATTTGACAAAAGTTATAATAAATGAAAATGCTATGAAAACAAACTAATCAAAGTCAGACCCTGCTTTTTGGCCATGCATTAACAGAATTATTAAAAAAAAAAAACTCATGGACAGGAATGATGGCACCCTTAACTTAATATTGCCCAACATTTTGAGGCAATCCTGGAACTGTCAATGAGACTTCTGCACCTCTCAGCAGGTATTTGGCCAACTCCTCAAGTGTCTCAGGTTTGAAGGGTGCCTGTTCCAGACGGCATGTCTCAACTTCTTCCAAAAGTTCTCATTAAGATTTAGGTCACGGATCATAGAAAGACACTGTAGAATAGTCCAATGTTTTCCTCTTAGCCATTCCTGGGTGTTTTTAGATGTGTTTTGGGTCATTATCCTGTTGCAAGACCCATGACCTGCGACTGACTCCAAGCTTTCTGACACTAGACAGCACATTCTCTTTGTAATACCTTTATAGTCTTGAGATTTCATTGTACCCTGCACAGAATCAGTACACCTTGTGCCAGATGTAGCAAAGCAGCACTAAAGCAAAAGAGGGCCTCTTTTCATGTTTTACAGTAGGGACAGTGTTCTTTTCTTGATATGCTTCATTTTCACCTATTAACATAGAGCTGATGTACCTTAGAAAAAAAATCAATTTGTGTCTCATCTGTTCATTTGTATAAACCTGCATGTATAAACCGGATTCCAAAAAAGGTGGGACACTAAACAAATTGGGAATAAAACTGAATGCAGTGATGTGGAGGTGCCAATGTTTTATTCAGAATAGACTAGAAATCACAGATCAAAAGTTTAAACTAGGGTGAATGTATCATTTTTAGGGAAAAAATATGTTGAACAGTCTCCCATTTTGCCACGCTCAGATCCCTGACCCAGTGCAAACGTCTGAGCTTGTGGAACTTGCTTAGAAATGGCTTTCTCTTTGCACTGTAGAGTTTCAGCTGGCAACGGTGGATGGCACGGGGGATTGTGTTCACTGACGATGCTTTCTGGAAGCATTTCTGAGCCCTTTCTGTTATTTCCTGGACAGTAGCATTCCTGTTTGAGGCACAGTGACGTTTAAGGGCCCGGTGATCACGAGCATCCAGTAGAGTTTTGACCCTTGACAGCCTTGACCCTTACGCACAGTGATTTTTTTTTTCCAGATTCTCTGAAACTTTTGATGTTATGCATGGCTGATGATGATGATGATAACTTAAAAGTCTTTACTATTTTATGCTTGGTAACATCATTCTGGTATTGCTGCTCTATCTGTCTACATAACAATGGCGTAATTGGTTATCCTTTTACCATCTTGGCTTCAGAGAGACACTGACACACTGAGAAGCTCTTTTTATACCCAATCATGTTGTCAGTTGACCTAATTAGAGTAGTTGGTCTTCCATCTGTTCATTATATGCTCAATTTCCTTTTTTCAGCCACTTATTGGTACTTGTCTTAACTTTTTAGGGATTTGTTGACACTGAAATTTTGAATCAACATATTTCTCCTTTAAAATGTTACATTTACTCAGATTAAACTTTTGATCTGTCATCTATTTTTGTTACAAATAAAATATTGACATTTGTCATCTCCACATGATTGGATTTTTTTTTTTGTTTATGTTTTATTTTGAACAATGGTTTCCTCCTTGTTCTTCCTCCATGAAGTCCACTTTTAAACAATGACTGATGGTGTGATCTGACACTGGTTTTCCTTGAGCTTGAAGTTTACCTTTAATCTCCTTAGAATTTTTCTGTTCGTCTATAATTTACTTTTTAATCTACTGAGACAACTCTTTCCTTCACTTCCTTTAGTCCATGTTACGTTTCGTACACACCATGTCACCAAACAGCACAGTGACTTCCTGTTACCCTGTATATAGGCCCATGGACTGATTCAAATATTGTAGATACCTATAATGCTAATTAGTGGACATACCTTGATTGAACTTGTCTCTATGGTCACGTTATTTTTAGGGCCACCATTTCGGTCCAGTCCTGTTTAATACGTTTCTGTTCTGTTTCAATTCTGTTGAAGTATGGTTGAAAAGCAATGTCTGACTTTCATTTGGTTATTGTCATAGCATTTTTATTAAATTTTTACTTTTGTCAGATTCAAGTTATTTCTGTGACCATTGTGGGTTTTTCTTTTTTTAATCAAGGGGTACCAACTATTTTGTCCATGTGTGTATGTGAACTGAAGCACATGTTCAGCAGTAGTAACAGGCTTCTGCTCTCAGACCACTTAACATGAAACCCATCATGAAGCTTTGATGACCGCCAGATATTAGGTGTAAATTATGCCATTTAACAGACTGTCTGCATGGTTTTAGTTTTTAAATAGAGGTGGTTTATGGGTACACAAGATTTTGCTTTTGGGTCTACTTGTGTATTCTACTTATTAAATACCTGTCCATCAGTAACAAATGGACTCACTGACAAATTAAAAACAGATGTTTCTATTTTATCGATTCCACTTTCTAGTTTTACAATGCAGGCTTTAGTCCATGTGTTTCTTTACCTACTATATTAACCCTATTTACTCTGTTGTCTAATGATCAGGACTTCCACGGAGCAGTTTTTACTTGGTTGGTTGATAATTTATCATACTGCAGTGACACTAATATGGTTGTGTGGGTTTGTAAATAGTTTTGTGTGTAAGAGAGTTAGAAAAAGCTTCATTGGCTGATGTTTAATGACTTTGTGTTTCAGACCAATGCTGAACAACAGCTGAAGATCCAGGAGCTGCAGGATAAGTTAACAAAGGTATTTAATATTAATATTTATTAATAACAAATGACTAGATTGCAAACACTGGGCTTTGCTGCATAGGCATTCACATGTTTTCACAAGTGTTTACAAACTGATATTTACTTTATTTTCATATGCAGCATTAAGTTATTGCAGGTTCAGCCATTATGCAGCATGACTGTAATCTTTGGTGCAACAATATTATCCACATTGGTAACTTCGTTGGACTTGGGGTTTAATTAAAATAAGAATCGGAATACTTTATTGATCAGTGAGGGAAAATGGCAGTAATTGGTAACTTTTGTTTTTAGAAAATGGTTACAAACACTATAATAAAAAATACAGGTTTGATTCATAAATGTGTTTATTAAAAACTAAATTATGAATAAACTGGTCTTTCGCTACATAATCTTATCCAGTTTTTAAAGTGAACATAAAAACCCCCAACCTTTGGGTTAATAGCCCAACACCCTAACCATGTATTCATGCAAGCGGAGTTTTAAAGACACAGAAATATCTAGATCGAATATAATATCTAATGTTTAGTAGGAGATTGTAGATGCAATTTTGATCATATGGGAAATGCATTTACAAATAAGATGACCAGTATGTCCATGTGAACTGATGTTAAATATGTAAGCAGGAAAGCATGTATAGCAATGGCTCTTACCTGTTACTTGTTTAAGTTTATTGACTGTGTGTCTGTGTATGAAGTTACGAAGAGAAAAGCACAGGAGAGAGCCTTAGCTGCAGCACTAAAAAGTTTGTTTAGCAATACATTATGTCTACAGTTTCACCTGCCAGCCAAATGCTGAAGCTGATTACTAAAGACATTATTTGGGTCTGATTAAATCCTGTCTTCAATCCTCATTGTGTCTGGAAGGCTACACTAATTTAAACGTTTTAATAATTTTAAGTGGCACTTTAATGTATAAGCCTGAGTTTTGTTGTTGTTTCTTTTAAGCACATTAAAGAAATATTTCAGGCTGTAGTATCTGTAAAATTATTAATAAGGCCAATTATCTAGTTTCTAGTTTATTTATGTTACACATATTGTAATTAATATTTAAATATACTTTATAATTTGTGAAAACTGTTTCGTTATGTTTGTTTGTCGTAATTTTTTTGGAGGCTGCAGTTCAGTTTTTTGTATTAGGTTGTGTGTAGCTGCCCCAACCATAATGAAGAATTCTCTGAATAATGAATAAACAGGATTCTCAAAAATGAAATATTTATTTTATTTATAAAGTTCAGTGTTTGGTTGGGATGGCTGGTGGAACTTCAGACACAAAGCAGCACCAGACACACTTTTCAGTACTGTTTCTCTCTCTCTCGGTACTGTAGATGAGGCTCTTTTTTTCCTCTTTTCTTTTATCTTTCTGCACAGACACACTTCTATTAACATAGAAGTCATAGGTAAGATTCATGTGCTCAACTTTTTCCACTTCATACAATTCACAGAAATATATGATAACCAAGTAATACTTATAGTATAAATTAAGAACCAAGTCATTAGATGGTTTGCTTTATTTTAAATAAATCACGGGAAACGACAACATGTAGCAGAGTAGTTACACCACTTTCCTGTTATTTATTCACAATAATGTACAACAAGTGCTTTATTGCTTTTAAAAAATGGTTACAAACACTATAATAATAAATACAGGTTTGATTCATAAATGTGTTTATTGAAAATTAAATTATTAAATCAACTAAATTATTATGGTTCGAAACTTCACAGCCTGACTCGTGTTCAACCAGCCAAAGCGAACTCATGTCACTCCATTACTCATCTCTCTCCATTGGCTTCCTGTAGCTGCTTGCATTCAGTACAAAGTACTGACTCTGGCCTACAGAACAGTCACTGGATCTGCCCCCACTTACCTTCAGTTCATCTTTACTAGTTACACTCCAACTCGTTCACTTTGCACTAGTGACGAATGTTGCCTGGTGACTCCAACTCACCAAGGAGCCTATTCTCACTCCATTTCATTCACCACTGCTAAATGGTGGAACGACCTTCCTAACAACATTCGTAAAGCTGACTCATTCAACATTTTCAAGAAACTTCTCAAAACCCATCTCTTCCACAGATTCTTGCTATAATAATAAAAAAAAAATACACGCCAGATCGAGTAATGCACAGGGGTGGTGGTGCTGCAGTCTAGCTGTTTCTTCCTAATAATACTGACTTGTGTTGTTCTCTCATTTATACGTCGCTTTGGATAAACTCATCTGCTAAATGACTAAATGTAATTCATAAAGTGGTCTTTCGCTACTTTATCCATCCAGTTTTTAAAGTTAACATTGATTGCTGAGCAACAGGATACAGATTTAGTGCTGATCAGGAATCGACAAACAGCTCAGCCAATCGGTTTTAAGAACCAGAAGTACCTGGTTTATAATATAAATTAAGATATGTTTAGGGTTTTAAAAAGTAGTCCTTAAACAAATGAAAAAAAATTAAACCTGATTGAATTGAAAAACACATTTCCGTATAAATAAATAAAGATTACAGATTTTTTTTTTTTTATCATAATGTGTTTGTAACCGTGTTATTAAAGCAAGGCTTTAGTATTATATTTATATTTGGAACAGTCCTTCTGTGTTGTCATGAATGTGTTTAAAATGAATGCATTATTTTTGTCTACTTTCAGTATGTCTATTTTCATATTACAAAACATGAATTTTCTATTTTGTCACAACGCACTTCATATGCATGGTTTTTACCCACTGATGTTTGATCATCACAGGCAGTGAAGGCTAGTACAGAAGCCACGGAGCTGCTGCAGAACATCCGTCTGGCCAAAGAACGGCTGGAGCGTGACCTAGAGCGGTTGCGCAACAAGTCCGACTCCAGCGACACGCTGCGAAGACGACTACGAGAAACTGAGGCAGGAAGCAGAATACAATGACACAATCCACCATCAGTTCATATACTGCAAACCATATGCCAAGAGTCATGATCTGCATGAAAAGTATAGTTCACATACTAACTGCAATGCTTGTGTTCAAACAGGAAGGCAGAAAGACACTGGAAAATCAGGTTAAGAGGCTGGAGATGGTGGAGCGCAGAGAGAATAAACTTAAAGATGACATTCAGACCAAATCTCATCAGATTCAGCAAATGGCTGAGAAAATACTGGTAAGGACATATTTACTAAGTTACATATTACAAACAAATAATTGCATTTATTGTTTACATTTACCAAATTATAAATAAGGTTCTTGGAACCTAAGTTAGGAATTAAGATCAAGTCTTGCTACTCACGGTCTGATCATATGTCCCTGTATTCTACCCACCCATTGTACTGTACATTCATCTTTTTTGGGATGTGCTCTCCTCCTTTACATTGTTTTAGCACATGACTGCACCGATATAGTAATGGACTTCTTGTCAGCAAGTGTAAGCAGCATTGCTCAGCGACCTTGGAGTGAGATGTATCCAATGTGTTATTTTAAACCAATAATTTTCTTGTTCTTAGTCCAGTATTTTAATCACTGGTTAATTATAAAACAGGAAGCTTTAAATCCTTAGTAAACATTTCTGTCAGAAAATAGCTGTTGATGCTGTCTAAACCCCTGTACAAACAAACACAAACCAACAACAGCGCTTTTACACAGGAGGCTTTATTAATATATTCTGATACACAGGGAGAATGAGAACATAACAAATGGAATATAAAGTTCTTTAGTCAAACAAACCTCTCTCTCTTTCACAATGAATTAGAAAATGTATTCATTATTTCCCCATGCCCATCCTGGGAGATTGTTTCAGGCGCTGGGCAAATACACTCAGGACAGGGCACCAATCTATTGAGTATACACACACAAACACACTATAAGGGGCAGTTTGGAGCACTTAATTTAACTCGAATACATGTTTTTGGAAAGGGGTCAGGAAACCGGAAAACCCGGAAGAAACGTAGACAGGGGAGAACATAAAAACTCCACTCGAGGGTTCGAACTGGGAATCCCCAGCGCTGAGAGGCAAACATGCTAAGCCACCGTGCCACCCACCATAGTAGATGAATAATTAAATAAAATTAACCCAAAGATAATTAATGAATTAGTATTTTGTAGATAAAAGTGCTCATCTGACTCTAATTGTTTAAAATGATCAATTCTGATGATGGTGTATTTGGGGCAGTTCAGGAGGAAGTTCATTATCTTTAGGTAGTTCTTTCACTCTTTCACTCACCCTTTTAGGAATTGGAGGACAATCTTAGAGAGACCCAGGCCACAGCCCAGCGAATGGAGGCTCATCTGGTTCAGAAGGAAAGACTCTATGAGGACAAGATCAAGGTACTCTGAAGCATTATTATTATTACAAGAACATTTAATTAACCTTTCAGTGTTTGTTTTTGGCCTGTGCTTCGCAAACGTATGCAAGCAACTACAATATGTTACTCTCTTCTCTATTACTAAGATGAGCATTGATTGTTATTGAATACCACCCTTTTAGCATTCTACATTTCCTCGTCAATTGTAGTTAAAGCTCAATTATAAAGCAACAGAGCAACCAAAAGCTTTCTAAGAATTCAAACATCCTCACTCCTTAAAAATCCATAAAAGCATCAACACTCATGACTGAAGTAAACAGATTTCTGCCCTGACCTGCCATAAGAAGCTGGTTTCCATGTGTCAATGTAATTTAACTTTACCTATCAATTAAGTCCCAAAAGTAAAAACAAGACTGGTAATCAGGGACCCTACATTTAAATTAGAAGATTAATAATTATGTAGATGGGACGTGTGTGATGTCATGTTTGTCTCTTTAGTTAATGAGCATCTAAAATAAGTTTTTAATATAATGAATTAATTTTGTAGTTATATATGACACGAGTGCAAACTTATAAACAGTAAGAAAATGGGTGTAATTATCACATATTCTGGTTTTGTGCACTTCAAATTTATTTACAGAGCAAATTAAAATGTGGCTTATATAAAGCTAATTATCACAACCGCCATGTCAGGTAAAGCAGATTTCATAGTGGAACATGGAGTAGATCAAACTAATGAAAATAATATTCATAACCAAATACAACTAAACAAATTAAACTTTAAGATCAGGTCACGAAAAACTGCCCATTTCTGTAGATTCATTCTCTATAACATCAGGAAAATCTGACCTTTCCTAACAGAACAGGCTACTCATCTGTTGGTCCAGGCCCTCGTCCTATCTCAGCTTGAATATTGTAAAGCTGTGCTTGCTGGTCTCTCAACTTCAAAAATCAGGCCTCCACAATTGGTTCAAAACCCAGCAGCCTGACTAGTTTTCAACCATCCAAAGCAAACTCATGCCACTCCATTACTCCTCTCTCTCTCTCTCTCTCTCTCTCTCTCTCTCTCTCTCTCTCTCTCTCTCTCCATTGGCTTTCTGTAGCTACTCGCGTGCAGTACAAGGCATGTGGAATCAGCTGCAGTACACACGTACATATAACTAATAGAACTAATGACCAGGCAACATCTCTCATCTCATTATCTTTCACTTAATCCTATACCAGCGTTCCTCCATCTTCTGGAAGAACGCTTTAGGCGCTGGAAGGATATATCCACACACTTACTTACACAGACACACACACAGTATATGAGTGCAATTGAGGGCAGCCAATTGACCTTTGATGCAATGTTTTTGGACTGTGCGATGAAACCGGAAAACCTGAAGAAAACCCACACACACACACCAATGCATTGGGAGAACATTGTGCCGCCCTTAGTGGACAACAATTATCAATAATACAAAGGTATGTGAACAGAATCAGTCCATGAAGGTAGGGACCTGAAAACCAATTTGGTGACAGAAGTGGCATAGTACATGTTTGTTTTGTAGTGTATTTTAGGTTCAATGGCGCAAAAAAAAAATATGTTTAGATGTTTTGTTTAAAAGACTTGTTTAAATGGCATCCACACCATTCTAATAGGTATTAATTTTAAAATGAAATTGAAACAATCTGATGCACGAGCTTGAAACTAGTCAGTCAGCAAAGTTTTATTATCTAGGAATAAAGTCCATATCACCGCTTGTATTAGATCACATGCACTGAAAATCTGTCTTTAGTGAACCAGTGCTAAATACTTTTTTAAATGGGGATTTACTGATTTTTTTTTTTAAACAGCATCAATTATTCAAGTAACAATTCTAAATTCTAAAGTTTTCCATTCCATTTTGATTCCACATTAAATTGATGCAGCTTTGGGTATTTGAATATAACATTTGGCCTGAATTATTCTGTATAATTCTGTGCTTCAGATAGGAGAACAAGTGGGTGTGCTCTGCTCTTATCGTTTTACTCTCCGCTCACTAGCACAGAAAAAATATTTTATAGTAAAAGATAAACTATAAATTTATCCTGGATTTAAATTCTTGGGAAAACCGTCAAGCATATGATGTAAAACATGCTTTTATCCCTGCACAGGCAGCATTTTCGCCAATATGTTAAATCTAGTTTATAAACATCTTATCTCATCTTATCTCCCGGGCAGTTGGTGGACACTATGCCTATCCAGAGGAGAACATTTCAGGTGCTGGGCAGATACGCCCAGGATCTATCACTGGTCACACACACACAATGATTGCAATTTAGAGCAGCAATTTACCTTAAATCCAAATTTTCAATCTGTGGGAGGAAGTACTTCGGAAAAAACCCACAGGAAGAACATGGAAATAGTACCCAGACTGGGCTAGGATCCCTAGCGCTGATAGGCAGACATGCTCTTCACTAGGTCACTGTACGTCCCTGCAGTAAATAAATAAATACAATATATAAATGTCAGTTCATTAAATTGTGCATAAATTTATTTTCTTACAAAATTAGATTAATTAATGAGACATGAAATTCAACCAGATGTACACAAGTTTTAGCACTCGACTATGTCCATATTTATATCTGTGTTTGTTTAGGTGTTAGAGGCTCAGATGAAAATCGACTTGGCGGATAAAGACATGTTGGAAGCCAAGCGTGCTCAGCATGAAGAGGAAGTCCGTGAGAAAGGCAAACTCCTCAGCGAGCAAAAAGCTGTAAGAATCTCCTCATGCTTCCTTGTCCCCTTCCCACTGTCAATGTGTCTTTATATGTTCAATCTGGAGCCATGTGAGTTGTTGGTTAAAAAATTTGGTCAGGATTTAATGCCTAGTCTTCCCTGTATTGCCCCATCATCAGGTCAGTATGAACTTATAATATCTAACCAGTCTAGGGTTTATTTAATTGTGAAGGATCCCGGTTGTCCTGTCATCATACAGCAGGAAGGTCCTGTGTCCTGGGGTCACATTTCTATGTGAGGTTTGAGCGAGCTTTCTAGGGTTAGATGTGGTTAAATGATTCTGGTTAATTGTATGCAGTACGAATGATTGTATTGTTGTCTGTGTGTCTACCCTGTGTTTCGCTGCCTTTTGGCAAATGAGTGCCAAGTTACTTTAGCTCTGCAAGGCGAGGAAAATAAAATGCACAATTTATTATTTGCAGTAGATCTTAAACAGAATATTGCCACGCCTTTGATTAAAAACTTTATATTAAAGTCATGCATATGTGAATATTACAGTGGATTTCTTTTTTTTCTTTGAAGCTAAGGAAGCTGCAATTATTAGAACTATCTTGTGTGTTATTTGTTTACAACACAAGGTATTTTATGGTCTAGAATTATTTGTGCTGCATGACTCATACTGATGCAGTCACAGTGAAAAAGCATCTTTGACATTTTCATTGAGAACATTTTCTACAAGAGAACAAACAGAGCTTTGGATTCTTTTTATTATTTTACAATACACTATAAGGAAAGTACTGGGACACTTTAAAATTAAAATTACACTTACAGGAGATTTTATGATGCCTCTTTCTAAAATATATAGCCCTCTCACAGCTATATTACCACTGTGAATATCCATTCCCTGTTCCCAGTTTATGTGAAGGTACATGTATGGTTGTTTTAAAACTGCTTTAATTTAATTTAATTTTACGATATTTTCTTTTACTTTAAAAACAATGCTTGCACTATATAGGAGTAGGTCAGACACTTTGCTGTAACTCAGGTCCTCAAAGTTTAGGTCTTGAGCAAGACTTTAAATCCCAATTGCTCCAGGGGTCCTGTATCTTGAATGACTTTTTACTCTGACCCAAACCATCGAATTACACTTGTAAAGTAAAGGTACATTTGTAAGTTGCTTTGAATAAAAGCATCTGATAAATATAATTTAATGTAATGTAATGGCTCACAATCTGTGTTCTCCTTTTTTGTACCATGGACCAGTTTCTTGTGAGACAATATTTTAACAGAACAGTGGTGGAAAGAATCCAATGCATAAGAACTGTGACTTAACGCCCCATAACAGATTTGTGACAGTTCCCATGCTGCTAGAACCTCAGCAGTTGAAAAACATTTAAGGTGAATTGGATGCCATAAATTGCCCCATAACTTCTATGTGTCTGTGTGAGTGAGTTTGTTCAGCCTATCGCCCGAAACATTATCCCCACCCCATGAATAAATTACCAGCATACTAGGATTAAGAAGATTGTCCTAAGTTTAATATAGTTGACCATATTGTATATTTAGAATTAGTTATTTCTGTGTCTAGGACACAATTAGGAGTTGAAATAAATTGAGCTGTTTTGGGAAACACACCATTTATTAACTAACCAATTATGAGTAACAGATGCGAAGCCAATAGATAACTCTAAAAAAAAACATTTTAACACTTTCAACTGTATGAATTAATTTTTTTTTAAGAATTAAAAACATACATATTGTTGTATCCCACAATAGGTTTTAAAAGGCTTAGGAAGAGATTCCTCTGACACTTCAGTGAAAGTGCTAAATAAATATGGGAACTACATGAATAAAAACTGCATAAACGTAAAATTATGAATATGCAGCTTAATGCATGTGAGACAGAGAGGGAGCGCAGTCATGTTACAGAGTAAATAGATATAGATGTATTAGTGTGTTCAAATCTGCAGAACACAGATACATTTGTCATGATTTTTTTAATTATTAAAGTGCAAGTTAATTCTTCACAGAACACTGAAAGGTTAGGTGTAATAACATGATAGTGGTGTGCCCTCATACAGTGTGTCACACATCAGAAAGTGTTCAGTACATTCTGATGGGTATGACTAATGCCTCAATTTCTAACAGTTTTTTATTTGAATTTAAATTATTAATCAGATTTGTACTTTCCTGCATTCTGCATTTGTCTGCTGTCAATCAACAAGATCTCAGTAACTAATTTAAATGACTTACACTGCCATGAATTACCTTTAAATCCAAATCTATTCATTGTCTTCTGTCTGTTCTAATGCATTTTATGCTTTATATCTGGTAAGTTATTTATTTCAGGCACAAAAAACTATAAAACCTATAAATTGATGCAAGATGCAAATATACGGTTTACATTTATTATCATTTAGCTGATATTAGTTATATTACTGTGTCTTTGCTTTTTGTTTACAGACTATTAATGCTATGGAAAATAAGATGAAAAGTCTGGAGCAACGCATTGCTGAACTCTCTGAGGCCAACAAACTGGCAGCAAACAGCAGCATATACACTCAGAAAAACATGTAAGGGACAAGTGACACTAAACCTATCACTTCTGATAACAACCAGCAGACGCCAACTTTAAAACCTTTTTACAATTCTAGCAGTAAATGTGACAGTTTTGAAATTTGAGAATTGTGTATTGTAAGTTGCAATGCAAGTGTTGCTTGGCTTATGGAATATGTTGTACACTTGTTTCTTACTCTAATTAACAGTTATTTGCAATGAGCAGGGAGAAAAATTCACACAAGGACTGGTACTGCACTTATTGGTTATTTGTTAGGTACAACTTCTTGTTTGTACTCACCATATTATCAGGTCCAATATAAGTCTACCACGTAAAATGTACTTTTAGCTTAACAGTTACACACTGTAGTTCCTCTGTTTGTCTATTTATTTTATAGATCTTTCTTCAAAAAAATTTGTAAGTAATAAAGTGGTCAATAAGTGTATGTTTAAAAAATAATTAGCAGAAAAAAGGATTTAGGGCAACACAACAATAACTCAAAATCACCAAATATACCTGACTAACATATTTAGAACCATATATTACTAGTAAGTGTCTCTCATTGGTTTGATGTCTCATTCATTGATTTGTTAACAGTAACATTATCTTTTCTGTCCAGTTCAATATTGGGAGGAGTAATGACTGGTTGACTCTAGTGTGGAAGCATGTAAACAAGTGTTTTCTGTGAAAACTAGAATTTTCCTGTTGTAAAAACTATTAAGGCAGTAAATTATTTAATTTCTTTCCTGAACTAGAAATCTTTAGTGCAACATAAAAGTTTTAGTTCCAAATTTATTTTAAGAAATATTAAGCTTGAAGGAATTTAAGATGTTAACATTTGTGCAATCAGCTTTAGATATTTTTTAGTAATATAAAAATTTTCAACAAAAAGTAAACATGTAAGCTTTTATCCCAGATCATTATCATTAATGAAATGCAGCTTTAAAATAATCACTATAGCATATACTAATGTTGAGATTTGAAGTGTTTCATGGCTTTTGCAGCACTCTGCTATCGGGTTGGTTTAAACTATAATGCAATAAAATGTGATGAATGTATAATAAATCAAGTTAGGCATTAACCTGTCCTTTTATAACTAATAAATTTATAATAGTAATTTGAAGAAAAAAAATCTTTGTGTGTGATTGTGTTGTATTGTACAGTACATATGATATGCATAAACTAATATGGGCCCTGGCTGGGGTGATAACTGTGCTTTAAACAGGAAAGCTCAGGAAGAGATGATCTCGGAGCTTCGTCAACAAAAGTTTTACTTGGAGTCCCAGGCAGGAAAGCTGGAAGCCCAGAATGCCAAGCTAGAGGAGCACCTAGAAAAGATGAGTCAGCAGGAACAAAGCAAGAAGAGTCGTTTAATAGAACTGGAGACCAGACTGCGGGAGGTAAGAAAAGACTGTAGGGAGTTGGAGGTGGAGCAACATGGTGTAGTGAATTATTGTTAAAATAGACAGACTGATATATTTAAAATGTGTATTTCTTTTAATTTTGATGAGTATAACTGACAAATGATAAAAATCCCAAATTTTGAAAATTCTATGTTAGAAAATAAGAATCTGACTTAAGACCATTACAAAACAAACTATTTCTAGAAATGTTGGCCAGCTAAATAATATGAACATTAAAGTATGAGAATGTAGAGCAATGGATTACTGCAGCAAAGCTGCATGGCATGGTGTGGATCAGTCTGTGGCACTGCTCAGGGGTTATGAGAGCCCGGGTCGTTCTGATAGTGGCCTTCAGCCTTTAGTGGCCCTGGTGTATTGCATCTTCCTCCTCACAATACCCCATAATTTGTTTTTTGGTCAGGCACGTTTGCTGGCCATTTAAGAACAGGGGTACCATGGTACCATTTTGTGCACATGCACTCTCTTCCCCAAGACTTTGGGAGCTTGATTTTTAAAGGAAATGAAAAGTTTACTTAACAAAGAACATAACTTTGGACCACTCAGCAGAAGTACAGTCCTTTTAGACTTTATCCCAGGTGAGCCGCTTCTGATGTCTCTTGTTCAAGAGTGGCTTGACACAAGTAATGTGACAGCTGAAATCCATGTCCTGCATACATCTGTGTGCGGTGGTTTTTGATGCACTGACTCGAACTGCAGTCCACTCTTTGTGAATCTCCCCCACATTTCTGAATGGGTTTTGTTTCCTAATCCTCTCTGGGGCGTGGTTATCCATATTTCTTGTACGCATTTTTTCAACCACACCTTTTTCTTCTTTTTACATTTTTTGATATTCAAATTTTATGAGATAATAAATTTTGGATTTTTATTAGTTGTGAGTTATAATCAAAATGAAACAAATAAACATTTGAAATACACCAGTTTGTGTAACGAATAAATAAACTGAAATAAATCAAATTTTTCATGATATTCTAATTGTATGACCAGCTTCTTTAAGTACTGTATAATAGATTTGATATCAGATTCAGTCAAACTAGGATGGGAAAGTCATTGTATAGACACACTACAACTTATTAGTATAACAATAGACACTAAGTGGCACACAACCCGGGTGGGGTGAGGGGGGGTTTGGATTTACATGCACACACGCACAACGAAAGATTCTGTTGCCCTTCTTTCTATTGTTAAGCAGGAAAACAATATTTTGTTCACCTGTGGATACACATGCCAACATTTAATCCATTAGGAAACATTAGGAAACTAGTGCCAGGTCTCAAGACTTGCTTGGCTTTAAGATGTAAGAGGTAATTAATAACACTGGGAAAAGCCAAGTATAGACAGAAAACCTGCAAACACTTTGCACACGGGACGTTTCAGCCAGAAATTTAACTCAGAACCTCATTGCTGTTAGATAAATGTGCTATCTAAAAAAACATATTAAACAAATGTACATTACAGTCCACACTCATATCAGGTTGTTATAATTTTCCAAAGATACACTCCAGCTCCACACTGTGTCTCATGGCTTGTTTGCTTTTATAAGGGGATAAATCCACAGGGCACATTTATTAATGATTACAGTTGTCTGCTCATTTAACTGATTACACTTTTTGTGTGTGCGTGCTTGTTTAGATGGGTCTAGAACACGAGGAGCAGAAGCTGGAGCTAAAGCGGCAGGTCACAGAGCTGACTCTCTCTCTGCAGGAGAGAGAATCCCAAATCAGCAGCCTGCAGGCGGCACGGCACGCTCTGGAAAGTCAGTTACAGCAGGCCAAGACTGAGCTGGAAGAGACCACTGCTGAAGCTGAGGAGGAGATCACTGCTCTTAGAGTAAGACGGACCTCATTTGTCCTTCAGCAGTAACAAAAAAACTCGACCTCATCCACATCGCCTCATTGTTTTATTTTCTGAGCAGAGGGTGATGGGTCACATCTAAGTGTTCATTATGTAAAAAAGCAAAGAAACATCACAAGATAGACATTAGATACAGTAGATTTACACCTAATATAGTATCTCTTATTTACCTCCTTTTGGTTCCACTTATTGTCCATGTTATCAGTTCCATTTAAACTTAAATTTAAAAATTACAGACTGTAGTCCATCTGTTTGTGGACAACAGCACACACTGTGTTAGTATCTGTTACTTTGTTCTTTAATGGTCAGGACCCTGATAGTAGCACCACAGAGCAGGTATTATGTGGTTGGTGCATTATTCCTATCCCAGCAGTGTCACTGAGGTGTTTAAATGAAACTA
>JAOUQT010299381.1:0-16279 GCA_025769995.1 Xyliphius kryptos | reverse complement strand
CCCCCCCCCCCCCCCCCCCCCCGCCGCAACCCTCATAAAAGAATAAGCGGAAGATAATGAATGGATGGATGAATGAATGAATACACACATCAAAATATCTCTACATAGATAACAAAAAATTTAGAATTTACTGGATTTACAAAAACAAAAAATGTACACAATGCCCCTGTAAGTGTGAATTATGAAATATTGCACAGTCCCATTGTTTTTCTAGTTCTGTATCGTCTACCTGACTGTAGCAGCTGCAAGAGATGGTGACCAGTTTTCCCAGGACCCCACAAAAAAAATTTCCTTTTTCCAAACCTTTTTTTTTAGCAAAACATTTAAGTGGTTTAAAATGTGTATATGTTTATGAGCGAGTGTGCATCTATATGTGCGTGTATGTGTATATATGTATGTATGTATGTATGTATGTATGTATGTATGTGTATCCATTTTATTTTATCTAGTTTTTTGGCACCTGTGGCACTTTGAGATTTTTTCTAAATATGAATTGCATTATTAATAAAATGTAATATTATTATCATTGTACGAAGAAGAATAACAAGAACAACAGAAGAACAAAAAGTAGAACAAGAAGTAGAACAAGAAGAAGAACAAGAAGAAGAACAAGAAAAAGAACAAAAAGAACAGAACAACAAGAAGAAGAACAATAAGAAGTTTGGGCTGCATTAATCGCAGAAAAGTGCTTAAGAATAATAATAATAAGAAGAAGAAGAAGAAGAAGAAGAAGAAGAAGAATATCGAGAATAACAATAGAGGGCTTTTTCAAAGCCCTCTAATAACAAGAACAAGATCAAGGAGTAGAACAAGAACAAGAAGAATAAGATGAAGAAAGGGAAATTTAAATTTTTGCAAATTAACATTACAATTCAAAAACGCTTCTACAACTTCCTCCTCTCCGAGGAGGCCGATCAAATTTGGTGCACTTATGTCTATAGGGGGTGCTATAAAGGATAATAATCTCCTACTCAACATCCACAAGAATAATGAGCTGATGGTGGAAGCTACAGTAGAAACCGACGAGGAGCCACCTGTGAGGATTAAAGGTTCCGCAGTGAAAAGAGTGGACAGTTTCAAGTACCTTGGAGTTCACATCGCGCAGGACCGACCATCTCCTCCACCTCTGACGCCTGAGGGACTTCAGACTGCCCTCCGAGGTCCTCCTGCACCATTGAAAGCCTCCTCAACCTGGTTCAGAACCAGCACCAAACTGGATATACGGTCCCTGCAGAGGGTGGACGGCGTTTTCGCTTCCTGAGGGCAAACACAGAGAGGATGAGGAGAAGCTCCTTCCCAATGGCTCTTCAAACTCCATCCTGCAACACGATCACCCAACTATCTCTCTTTTACAATGTATTCAATATTCACATTTTTCCTTATCTGAATTTTCCAATTGTGGGATCTTATAGCGTTCCACAATTACAGCAGCCTTACGGTTACCATGGCAACATGAAGGGCCCAAGGTATTTTAGCCATACCATGTTTAACAGCAAAGCCATTGTGTGTGTGTTTGTGTTTGTGTAGGTTGTTCTGTGCCACTGGGAATGCAGAGTGGACTCATAGAAGACCATAAGATCACAGCCAGTTCTGTGGCCACCAACTGGTACTCTGGGACGTGGCATCCTTGGTTTGCCCGTCTAAATAAGCAAGGGACAGTCAATGCCTGGCAAGCCAAGGTATCTAACGCAAGTTTTGACTTCCACTTGGATTAAAGACACGTCATTTAACGTTTGTATGATCTTCCTGGACAGAATAATGACCTGTACCCATGGCTTCAAGTGGAACTGAAGGACGTTAAGAAAATCACCGGAATCGTTACCCAGGGTGCCAAGACTCTTGGCAAAGAGATGTTTGTAAGAGCTTACGTTCTGGAGTACAGCGACGATGGCAAGAAATGGACTCAGTACACAGATGATGAGAACTATGAGCAGAAGGTACGTCCATACACCGTGACACTTGGATTGTCCTTTAAACGCTAAACGCTAACCTTAATCTCTTTTCCTTTCCGCAGACATTCCTCGGAAATTCGGACAACAACGGCCAAGTGAGAAATTACATCTACCCTCCAATATTCTCAAAATTCATCCGGATTATTCCAACATCCTGGCAAAGTGCCATCACCATGAGAATCGAGCTCCTCGGGTGCGACTTTGAATAATTAGGGTTTTTTTGTATTTTGAATAAACAATAAAGATTAATACTTATTTTGTTCTTGTTTCATATTGTAATTGCATATAATATTATAATTCCATTAGAATTTGGCAATAAATTACTAACAAGAGCCTAAAAACAGCATTTATTTGATGTAGTATCTTCTTATATGTGTAGTAAATCTTTTGAACTTAATGATCTGCTTCAGTCAGAGCCTCATATTTTTTTATTTGTACATTCATATTAAAAGCTGAGACTTTGTAAAATCTAACACACAATTTCTTTAAACTGACCAATAAAGTGTAATGTCCCCTATATATAATTTTATATACAGTAACAGTTACACTTATTGTCCATGTTCTCAATTCCACTTCCTGTAAAGATGGGCTTTGTAGTTCTATATTTCCAAACTGTAGTCTATTTGTGGACTACAGTGCCTACTGTGTACTCTGTTCTCGGTCAGGACCCCAATAGTAGCACCACAGAGCAGGTATTATTTGCTTGGGGCTTTATTCCTATCCCAGCAGTGTCACTGAGGACGTGGGCGCTTGGCGTATGTTATTTCGATAGCGATTGGCGCGTGGATAGCGTGGAGGGGATGATGCGGGCTAAAATGAACGCTAAAATGCAATTCAGAGCTGTCAATTTACCTTGAATCTATATTTTTGGACTGTGGGAGGAAACCAGAGAACCTGCAGAAAACACAGGGAGAACATGTAAAACTCTGGATTACCGGCACTGAGAAGCGAACATGCAAACGTGAAAACTGCAAACTGAAAATTAGGTAACAACCAGAGGTGTAAATATTTATTAACTGATTAAACAGCCAGCGGGAATCAAACCAGGGACCATCAGGTCGCAAGGCTCTTATATTTGGTCATTTAGCGGACGCTTTTATTCAAAGCGACTTACAAAGTATCCCTCTTAATAGTTGGGGTCAGAACACAGGGTTACATACAGAATCCCTGGATCAATGAGGGTTAAAGGTCTTGCTCAAGGACCCACATTGGTAACTTCAGTGGTCCTGGGATTTGAACCCACAACCTTTGGATTGCCAGCCCAACACCCAAACCACTGAACTACCACAAGCCTACGACTGGCCCTCACTTCTGCACCAATCCGACAATGCAGTTTAAAATCACTGTCTATTTAAAAAACCCAAGTTAGAAACTTGACTTCTCATACTGTGTGAGGGGCCCCCAGTCATCAGGTGTGGGCTCCACAGCAACCAGGGGGACCAAACACCATCACTTCCGATTTATTTTCAAATCAGATTAATTTTTTTAACGTATGTTACAAAAAAAAGGAATTGGGTTTCGGAATGAGGTCTCCCAAGTTACATTACATTACATTACATTTTCTTCTTCTTTCAGCTTTTACCCTTTATTATTCTAGGGGGCGCCACAGCGATAAACACGCATATTAACTTGGCAAAGTGTTTTACGCTTGATGCCCTCCCAGACACAACCCTCACCCTCTACCGATCTTGGGACACAAACTACGGGGACAATTTGGTGCAGCCGATTCACCTTGAATCCATATTTTAGAGAACCTGGAGAAAACCCACGCAGACAGGGGGAGGACATGCAAACGCTAACCACTAATCCACTGTGCCGCTTCAAGTTACAGTACAAAACAATTTGCAATTTACTGTACAGTGTGCAAACATGGCTGTCTGAGTGAGTGTGTGCCCAGCAATATGGGCACACACTGGATAGGCATGGAGGAACCTCCACGCCACCCGCGTCCCCTGAAAAGGATTAAGCTTTTATTTGTAAAGATTTGTCAATGTGCAAAGTGAGTCTCAGCTATTTCGCCTCTGAGCGCTGGGGATTCCCGCTTCGAATCCCGATCTGGGTGGAGTGTCCATGTCCTCCCCGTGTCCGCATTGTTTTTCTCCGGGTTCTCCGGTTTCCTCCCACAGTCCAAAAACATGGATTTAAGGTAAATTGAATGCTCCAAATTGCCCCCATAGTGTGTGGTTGTGTGAGTTTGCGTGCCCAGCAATAGATCGGTGCCCTGTCCCGGGTGTATATGCCCCGCGCCCCATACGTTCTCCCCTGGATGGGCATGGGGAACCCCACCGTGGAGGAATAAGCAGAAGATAATGGATGGATGGAAGAAGTTTGTGGACATCCCTGCTTTAATGTCCTCTAGACAAAGAATTGGTTTATTAGATAAATCAAAGCTCGGTCTGGGGGATGGGGGGGAGGGTAGCTGTGTGGTCTAAAGAGGGAGCAGGGTAAAAGGAAGTTTACAGGGCAGGGATTCCGACGCCATTAGAACTCCTCACTGCCCTCCTCCTCCTCTTCCTCCTCCCTCCTCCTCCTCCACCATCACAAAGAGGACTCGCTTTTATGGAAAATGCTTAACCCTAACCCTCCCTGCACCTGATTTAATCCCGAAAAAAAGCCCCAAATTCGATGTGTACCATGTTGTCCGGGACGGGTGAGGACATGAAGCATCTCTTTCGAGGTGAGAGGACTTTTTAAGCGGCACTCGAGCACAAGCTGCAACTTTAACTCGGGCTAACTCCGCTAATCTCAACTTAACTTTCTGCAGCTTTATACGGAATCCCACGTGCGCCATATGCACAATCAATACAGATTGATTCGATCGATTGGGTTCGATTCACACAAAACATCCGGTTATTAACGAAAATGGGGGGAAAGAGTCGGATTTAAACCCCTCGGTTGTTCGACAAGCGTTGCAGCCAAGATTTAGCAAGTTAAACTGCACCAAACACGTCAGGACTCGCAGTCGTGTTTCTTAACTTTATGTCTTTTCACCAGTATTTCTTTATTTACGTATTTAGTAAAAAAAAAACAAATTGTATTAAACATTTTATTACCTGTATTATAAGCGCTGCTGCTAACCTTTCAGTAAGGAAAGCAGCTATTGGCTGCCGTTAAAGTCGCTAAATGACGTCATCGTCATAATTTGCATACAAGTACATGCAGGTTTAAAGAATAAAAAAATGACCAAATCATTTTAAGAAATTTACCCAAACTAACTTCCTCTGTTTTGTTGTTTTGCCTCTGCGCTCACTTCTTTTTTTTTTTTTTTACATTTGGTCATTTAGGAGATGCCTTTATCCAAAGCGACTTAAAAGTATCTCACTTGATAGTTGGGGTCAGAACACAGGGTCACATACAGAAGGAGTAATGAGGGTTAAGTGTCTTGCTCAAAGATCCACATTGGTAACTTCAGTGGACCTGGGATTTGAACCCACAACCCTTAGATTGCCAGCCCAACACCCTGACCACTGAGTTTTTCCATTTAGATCAATTGGACTTAGGGGTTTAGCATGTTCACCTCTCAGCGCTGGGGATTCCCGGTTTAAATCCCAGTCTGGGTGGAGTTCCCATGTTCTTCATATGTCCACGTGGGTGGAAACATGGACAGAAAATGAACATGCCTGTCTCAAAAAGTCTCAACTAAGACCAGATATAGTCGCTAGAATTGTTGCTAGTCGCTTTTTAAAAAATAAGTCATTAGAGGGTCTGAAAAGTCGCAAAATATAGTCAAACAAAGTCGATAAGTTGGCAACAGTGATTCGTATTAATGCGTGATATACAATGCATTATTTTTCCAATGTTTTTTTATAAACTGCACTCTGTAATTTAGCCACTAGATGGCCGTTTTTGATTGTTATCCAAACCGGAATCATGTTACTCAGCGATCAGCGTTTACTTTAAAAACCGGATTAGATTATTTCAGATAGTTTTTTTATAATAGTGTGTTTGTGAGCCTTTTATAAAAGCAATAAGACGTGGATTGGCGCCGTGTCCTGGGTGTATCTGCCCAGCGCCTGGATGGTCATGGAAAACCCCCCCAGTGACCCTAATAGAGGATTAAATGGAAGAGAATGAATAAAAAAACAAGCATATTAAAAAATTCATAAAGAACTCATTTAAATTCTGAATAAATCCTTAGGAGGGTCAGATCAGGACAAGAGCTCGGCCCAGAAATCCCATGCATACAACTAGAACATATTCTGGACAGGGTCCGAGAACATTACAAGGAATTACACTCTGTTAATTACACCATGAGTGAGGAACAGTACAGAACAGCTTAATGCATCAACAAGTGTTTAAAAATAAAGAGACAGAATAGAACATCGGCCAATCACCTCGCGTCATACCCTTCACTCTACCCGTGCTCCAATCGCTATAGAGATGACACACACCAAGCGCCTTCTATTACTTACATGCGAAATTATTAATCAAAATGAAATTAAGTATATATACTTTATATAGGTATTAAAATGCAATGTGTCGAAATATCAAAGCAATTGGTGCAAAACTTTTAAAGTTTTAAACAGATGGACTTTTACATTTTTATTTATATACATTCATGGTGGGGGGGGGGGGAAGGGGGTCCATCCAGGGGAGAACGGACAGGGCGTCAATATATCACTCCCTCACAATAATGGACACCATGTGGGGCAAATTAGAGCAGACAATTTACCATGTTTTTGGATTGTGGGACGAAACCCACGCGGACATGGGGAGGACATGGAAACTCCACCCAGATCGGGATTCGAAATGCGAATCCCAATAATGTATTCTTTGGAATAAATGAACTGGATTTACATTGATTTAAATGGAAACACATTGTATTTTATAAAAGTGGGTGGCGGCTTATTGACCTTGAGAACACGTGGGTCGTGAGTCGTGGGCTGACACATGTTGAGAACCCCCAATATCCCAGAATTCTTTAGTCCTCGTTTGTCGGCAACTTCTCATACCCGGGTCATGAGCCTGGCTCATACGTGCATGCACAAACCCACATCCTTTAAGAGGATTATTAAAAAAACCCGAAAACAAATACTGCATTGTACGTGAATTTTTGAGAACATTAAGCCGGCCTTTGAAATCCCTAAAGCTGCAACAAGATTCATTTTCAGGGCTCTGAAGATTGTTCCTCATCTCCTCATTGCGTTGTTTCTCTTCAGGTGCGTAGACTGCGTTTATAATGAACCGCAGTAGGAATGGCACCGCAGTGGGCACTGTGGCAGCAGGTGGCGCCGTGGTTCTGGAGTCAGCATCCATTATTGTCATCGCTTTGCTCATCTGTCTGGGAAACCTGCTGATTGTCGTCACGCTTTATAAGAAGCCCTACCTGCTGACGCCCAGCAACAAGTTTGTCTTCAGCTTAACGTTCTCCAACCTGCTTCTGTCAGTACTGACCCTTCCCTTTGTGGCTGCCAGTTCGGTGCAGCGGGAATGGAAGTTTGGCGTGGTGTGGTGCAACTTTACCGCCTTGCTGTATTTGCTGGTGAGCTCCGCTAGCATGCTAACGCTAGGAGCCATTGCCATTGACAGGTGAGTCTGTTGTACCTGCTGCTTTGTAATGTTTGTTTTTGCGTACTGTCCACACACACAGAGTAACGTTTACCATTAAACACCCTCTAAACTCTTAAATGTACAAAGGTTAGCAACATATTGCCAAAAGTATTCGCTCACCTGCCTTAAGTGACACCCCAATCCTAATCCAAAGGGTTCAACATGATATCAGTCCACCCATCTTCTGGAAAGGCTGTCCATAAGGTTTAGGATTGTGTGTATGGGAACTCCACAAGCGCATTTGTGAGGTCACACACTGATGTTGGACGAGAAGGCCTGGCGCCCCTCATGGTCCTCTTGAGAACACCTCATAGATTCTTAGTTGGGTTTAGGTCCGGCGCCCCTCACGGTCCTCTTGAGAACACCCCATAGATTCTCAGTTGGGTTTAGGTCCGGCGCCCCTCATGTTCCTCTACAGAATATTGTGTACCGTTCCACCCCTAACAATGATCTAACGTTCTGTTTCCCTTCAGGTACTACGCGGTGTTGTATCCGATGATCTACCCGATGAAGATCACAGGAAACCGGGCTGCGGTGGCCATCGTGTACATTTGGCTCCACTCGTTGGTGGGCTGCTTGCCGCCACTCTTCGGATGGTCAGCATTCGAGTTCGATCACTTCAAATGGACCTGCACAGCAGCCTGGCACAAAGAAATCGGTTATACAGCCTTCTGGGTCACATGGTGCTGTTTGCTGCCCCTGTCTGCCATGTTAGTGTGTTACAGCATTATATTCCGCGTGGCGCGTATCAAAGCACGGAAAGTGTACTGTGGGACCGTGGTGGTCGTGCAGGAGGAGTCGGGAACGCAGAAGAACGGACGCAAGAACTCCAACACCTCCACATCGTCGAGCGGCAGCCGCAAAAGCCTCGTCTATTCGGGAAGTCAGTGTAAGGCTTTGGTCACCATTCTTGTCGTCATAGGGACCTTCCTCGGCACCTGGGGGCCCTATGTGGTGGTGGTTGGAACCGAGGCACTGTGGGGGAAAGGCAGCGTTTCTCCGCTGGTGGAAACTCTGGCATCCTGGCTGTCTTTCACCAGCGCGGCGTGTCACCCGCTGATCTACGGTCTGTGGAACAAGACGGTCCGTAAGGAGCTCCTGGGCATGTGCTTCGGGGACAGATACTACAGAGAGTCATTTGTCACACGGCACAGGACATCCCGACTTTTTAGCATCTCCAACCGCATTACGGGTCAGTGGCATGTGACGCACGTACTTGTTTCGAATACATATAGATTTTTTGGTTTGGCGAGCATTTAAAAAACAAAAAGATGGTTTAAAGAGTAGATTTAGGAATTGGTCATTTATTTATTTAAAAAACATAATTGAATGAAAGTCCGATGTTTTCTTTTTAAGACCAAAATCGTATCGAAAGTCTTAACTGCACAGATGTGGAATGTATATAATGTAAATGCGTATATTATTATTATTATTTTATTATAGTGTGTTTGTAAGCATTTTATAAAAGCAAGAAGACACTCGAGGTTGTGCATTATTGTGAATAAATCACGGGAAGGAGGTGTAACTGTACGCGTGCCCGTGGTTTATTCACAATAATGCCACGCCCCCTCGTACTGTATTGCTTTGATATGAGGGCATCACTTGAGAAGTACTTATTTATTCATCCATTATCTTCCACATATTCCTCTACTAGGGTCGCGGTGGGGTTCCCTGAGGTACACCCCGGACAGGGATCCATGAATCCATGTTTTTTGGACTGTGGGAGGAAAGTAATCCAGACACGGGGAGGACATGGAAACTCCACCCAGATTGGGATTCGAACCTGGAATCCCCACCGCTGAAAGGCGAACGTGCTAACCACCAAGCCAATAACAAGCCTTATAAGTCGTTCCTACATTCACACATCCATTATCTTGCGCCTAAACCTCTGCGAGGGTCGCGATGGGGTTCCCCATGCCCATCCAGAGGAGAGCGGGTCGGGCGCTGGGCAGATACACCCAGGCGCCAGACTATACGGGGCAATTTAGAGCATTCATTTTACCTTGAATCCATGTTTTTGGACTGTGGGAGGAAACCGGAGAACCTGGAGAAAACCCATGCAGACACGGGAAGGACATGGAAACTCCACCCAGATTGGGATTCGAACCGGGAACCCCCAGCGCTGAGAGGCGAACATGCTAACCACTACCGCCCCAATGGGCAATAATTAACTTAAATAATGAATCAAAACACATTCGCCTCTCAGTGCTGGGTGGAGTTTCCATGACCTCCCCGTGTCTGCGTGGGTTTCCTCTGGGTTCTCCGGTTTCCTCCCACAGTCCAAACATATGAAGGTAAATTGAATGCTCTAAATTGCCCTGTATAGTGTTTGACTGTGTGTGTGTGTGTGTGTGTGTGTGTGTTCCCAGCGATGGATTGGCGCCCTGTTCTGGGTGTATCTGCCCAGCGCCTGAGATGTTCTCCCCTGTATGGGCATGGGGAGCCCCCACCCCCGACTCTCATAAAGGAATAAGCGGAAGATAATGAATGAATGAATTTGTGTTTTGTTAATTTAATGGGATGACACGATGACTTAATGGTTAGCATGTTCTCCTCTCAGAGCTGGGGGTTCCTGGTTCGGATCCCGATCTGGGTGGAGTTTCCATGTCCTCCCCGTGTCCGTGTGGGTTTCCTCTCACTGTCCAAAAACATGGATTCCAGATTTGCGTTTGTTGTTGTGTGCAGAAACGGGACATCCAGCTGCTGAAAGCCTACATGAGGGCGATCCGCAGTGCCAACCCCAACCTCCAAAATCTGGAGGAGAGCATCGAGTACAACGAGATCCTGGAGTGAGTATCCCATATAGACCTTTTAAACTCCAACACCCTCAATGTTCGAATCTTAAAAACCTCTTATGTAACTCTTTTCTCATTCAGGTGGGTGAACTCTCTCCAGCCGGCCCGCGTGACCCGCTGGGGCGGCATGATCTCCACCCCCGACGCCGTCCTCCAGGCCGTGATCAAGCGCTCGCTCATCGACAGCGGCTGCCCGCTGTCCATCGTCAGCGAGCTGATCGAGAACGCGCACGAGCGGAACTGGCCTCAGGGTCTGGCCACGTTGGAGACGCGCCAGATGAACCGTCGTTACTACGAGAACTACGTGGCTAAGCGCATTCCGGGTAAGCAGGCCGTGGTGGTGATGGCCTGCGAGAACCAGCACATGGGCGAGGATATGATCCTGGAGCCGGGATTGGTCATGATCTTTGCTCACGGCGTGGAGGAGATCTTATAGTCGGCGGGAACTGTCCCAGTACGGACAGAAGCGCTCAGATACGAGGTCGGGGGCCGCTCTTACCTCATCCGTCACCCAGGAAAGGAACACTGCGTAAGGAAACAGCATCACGTTTGTATCTGCCGAGGATGGAACGCCGTCCCGTCGCCTTAAACGGACCTTCGCCTGGAGGGGGAAACCCTTAACCACACCCACCTTAACATGCTGGAGTTCAAAACCACTAACAGAAAGAATCGGTGAATCGATTCATGAACCACTTTATTGGATTAGCAGATTGCGACCGCTTCCCGTTCTTCTGTAATATAGACCCAGGTTCTTTGTACATATGGAAGATAAAGGAATATAAACATATGATATCTATTCTTGGTATGTAGAATAGTTGACATGCTTGCGGCTTACGTGTGTAACGGTCAGTCCACTGGCCCTCTGCTCCTTTTATACATTTCATACCACGTCATGTTCTGCAGAAATCATTGTGTGCGGCGGGTTCGAGGTCTGACGTTTGCTTCTCTGCTCAGAAAGTTGGACGTTTGGTCATTTTTTTACACGCCAAACATCCCCAAAGTGATTTCCGAGGTCGTCCAGGTCTGATGGTGACCGTCCACGGGGCAGATGTGCCCAACCCAACACCAAAATCATGAGGCTGGGCAAATTTTTAGATGGCAGTCCTTATTTCCCATATGTTGTGTGTTTTATTATTATTATTTTATTTTTTGATCCAATCACGTGACCGCCGTCTTAAACTGCGACGGTTTGGTCAAAATGAGCTGCGGTGGTGCAGCGCCCTTGGGTTACATGTTTTTCTTCTTCTATTTTGGTTTCCATGGCGAACAACGTCCTGTTTGGATTCACCTGGGAACTCCAGGTTTCAACAAATGTCCCCCTACAGGCCACGAGGTGAACTTATCAATGCCCCCGGTGTCGGTAACCCTGTAATGTGGGCGCCTCCCAATTTTTTTACTTTCAAAACACCGGGATAAGCTCAAATGCCCCTGAGGTACAAATTTAAATTTGCCCCAAACTGTATCATGTAAATGGCTGAACCATTTAAAATAATCAGTCACCCTGATTGGTATAGGATGCTGTCAGTATAGAGCCGTACGTTGTGGTGTGGCGCTGTTCACAGCATCAATTAAATCCACCTGCGACCGGATTAAAGACTCAAATCTCATCTGAATTCAGAGCCGAGAGGGTGGCGGATTTGAGTTTTTGCCCCTTTAAGGCAGTTGTTGAATGATTTTTGGGTTCTCTTTGATGTTCTTCAAGCTTGCCGGTTCTCTGTGCTTGTTTGGAATCCATGCATCATGATGGGAAATTGTTTAGAGCCAAAAATCCTTAATATATTGAGGCTAATGGTGCACCATTGGGACCGTTTATGCTCCATCCGCCTGCATGGAGGCGCAACTCCACCGCTATTTCTGCAGGTAGCCTGAAGCTAAAGAAGTGAACTCAGACCCCGAACCCTGGTTTGGATGTTTTTAAAGTGTTTGCTCGTTTTGAAAAGCAGCGCTATCGACGAAGCCGAGCGTCCGGCGTTAATGTGAGTTCGGTCACCTCAGCCTCCGCAGCAGCACGTCACGCCGGGCTTTTAAGGCGCCGGTGATTGACCGGGTCGGACGAGCAGCCCGTTTTCAGCAGAACACGTGGCGCCGAGGGAACAAGAGAGCTCTGACACGTCTTAAAAACGCCGCCTTTTAAACGCCCGCGGGTTCCGTAACGCGCCGCGTAGGATGTAATTGTCGGTCGTCTCGCAGCTCGATTTAAAATATCTCCAGAGTTCTGACCTCAGATCGGGGCTTATTTCACAGCGTGAGTCTGTGTTCTGATTTTAAAAAACAATAAAGTCAGAAAGCTTCAGGTCGCCGTCGGTTACGGGCCGTTTGCATCCCCTCACTTCAGAATGGCAGCTCCGTTACATCCTTTATCTTCGTGTTGGTGATGAATCGGCCGTCGGATCGTTTCAGACTGGAATATCTTCGTAACCCTCGATGTTTTAAGGGACCTTTCCTTGTGCCGTTTGTTTTGGGTCCTGCTCAGCGACCGTAAGCGGGTGGATCAGACGCCGCTGCGCTGGTTAGATGCTCGCTGGATCATCCTCAGATGGGTTCTGAGAATCATCCACCACCCAAATAACTCGATAAGGTCCAAGAGGGTGGCGTTATTGTGAAGACATCACGGGATGGAAGTGTAGAGTACAGTTACACCTCTTTCCCGTTGTTTATTCGCGATAATACACAACCTCGAGTGCCTTTATTACTTTTATAAAACTGTTACAAACGCACGATAATACAAAGAAAATTTTATGAATTCATAAATTCGTTTATTATTAATAATCGGGGCTTCCGCGACGAAATCCAGTCGCTAGATTGCTGAGTAACAGGTTTCCGGTTTCTCTAACGATCAAATACTGCCGTCTAGTGGCCAAATTACAGAGCTCTGTTTATAAACCACATCGGGGAAATAATTTAATATAGATCACGCATTGATGCGAATGTGACGCGCTCAGAGGTGTGTGTTAATGTCGATAATGTCACGGCTGGACAAACGGCTCAGCCAATCAGATTTAAGGACCAGACGTACCCGTTTTTTTAACATGTCCTGTTTTTGTTTATTAGGGAACTGAGAAACAGATGGACTACAGGCTGTGATTATAGAACTACAATGTCCATCTGTGTATTGAGTGGACCTGAGAACAGTGGACAGGGAGGTGTATCTAATAAAGTGGCCGGTGAGTGTAAACGTATTCCCTGGCGGTGGTTGCCGCTTGTTATTGGATGTAATACAGTATTGACCGACTTAATTAAGCCTGAGTTTAGTTAACCATCACCCTTTTTTTTTTTTTTTTTTATTTATTTAATTTTGTATACAAATTCCAATTCATTTGAAGGTTTATATATTTTAAAACAATGTTACTGGTTCCATTTTTATGCACCATCTGGCCAAAACAAAGGATGTTCCGCTGATCTGGGGTCAGCAACGTTATGAGGTCATCAGAATGAGGTCAGCTGACCTGATTATATCGAACCATCAGGTGAAAACAGAAGGAAATGTGGTGACTGCAGAAGCTGGAGCAGATGATGTCACAGTGAACGTGTGATGTCATCAAGGCGGTCCAGTGACCCGTTTTTGGCCGGACGCTGCGTGTCGCGTGTCAAAGCCCCGATCTGTTCACGAGCTGCTCATTCAGTCTGTGATTCTTTTTTCTTTTTTATTAAGAGCTTTAAAACGGATCCTACGTGAATTCTGGTCACCTTGGCTGTAGACCAGCGCCACCTTAAGGTGGCTTTTTAATCCAGTAACCTGCCTTCTTTTTTTCTTTTTTTTTTTTTGAGTTGGCTTCTTAAAGGCACCTTACTGTATTTTTTGCTGTTTATTATTCTATGTTCAAAATTTCCAGAACCATTTCAGAACGTCCGTGTTGACTGTGGACAGTGTCTTCACTGCAATGTAAAGGGAACATTCATTATATTCCACTGGTGGGGGAATTGGGGGGGGGGGGTCCCCCATGCATAGGTGCTGGGCACACGTTCACTCGCACACAGAGACTATACAGTATAGGGGCAATTTAAAGCCGACAATTTACCTCTAATTCATGTTTTTGAACTGTGGGTGGAGACCCACACAAACACAGGGAGGACATGGAAACTCAGCCCAGATTGGGATTCAAACCTAGGTCCCCAGAGGCGAACATGCCAACCACCTTCGTGCACCAGCGTGCCACGTAAAGGTAACAGAAAAACTTCAGTTAATGCAAGTGATGCCTCCAAATTTCTGTTCCCAAAATGTACCTTTGTTTCATCTCATTACCTTCCGTTTAAATCTAATGTGGGGTGAGGGGGTGTAATCTATCCCTAGGGAGACACTATATTGGGGCAATTTGCAGCCAATTTACCTTGAATCCATGTTTTTGGACTGTGGGACGAAAGCAGAGAGCTCTGAGAAAACCCACGTGGACACGGGGAGGACATGGAAACTTCACAGCGGGATTTGAACACACACACTCAATAGACTTCAACAAGACCAAATTCAAAGTCTGTTTCCAAATTGTACTTTTGTTTCATCTCATTACCTTCCCATTCGGGGGAAGATACCCTACCGAAACTTTCGCTAAGAATACACGCACACACGCTACATAGGAGCAATTTGGTGCAGCCAATTTACCTTGAATCCATGTTTTTGGACTGTGGGATGAAAGCGGAGAACCCGGAGGAAACCCACGTGGACATGGGGAGGTCATGGAAACTCCACCCATGGAAGGGTGGGTGGGGGGGTTAGAGACACCCAGGGCAGGGCACGAATCTATCATTAGACACACAGACCCACACGTTATATAGGGGCAATTTGAAGCAGCCATCCATCCATTATCTTCCGCTTATTCCTCTATGAGGGTCGCGGTAGGGGCCCCATGCCCATTCAGGGGAGAACATTTCGGGCGCTGGGCAGATACACCCAGGACAGGCACCAATCTATCACTGGGAACACACTTGTACATCCACAAACACACACTATACAGGGCAATTTAGAGCATTCGATTTACCTTGAATCCATGTTTTTGGAATGTGGGAGGAACCCGGAGCAACCCATGTGGACACGGGAAGGACATGGAAACTCCATTTAAAATTTATTGGATTAAATGGATTGTGTTCCAATGTTTTTGAGGTTAACAGTGTGTGCACACTCGTTCACTTTGCATTGCAGTGAACAAAGGGATGGAATCGATGCCACACACACACAATTTTAGTAATTATTAATGTTTAATTCTCAAATTTCTCTGTATTTTGTTCCACAGGTTCTGATTTTGAGGAATTGTTGTTATTTAAGCGATCTGATTGGACAGTGATGCAGTCAGTCATGGTCCCTTTAAGACCCCTCTGAGTGCGTCCACTTGTTCAGACATCTAAAGCGTCTTGGTTTGGAGAACATCCCGTTTCCATTACAGCAGCATTTCGGTACCGAAACCCAAATCCCATGGCGACGCCCACGTCAGCTCGACCCTCTGACCCGGTTTTGCTTTGTTATATTTCAGTTTCTTGTTCTGATCTAAGGATTTCTTTTGTGCCGTGTGTCGTGCCGCCGCGTTCTTGCCGTCCAGCTCCTCTCGTGTCCGTGACTCTGTGCTTCGTTCGGTTTGTTCACGCCGTCAGTCTGATCGTCGTGTGTTGGGAATTATCAAAAACATGACCTGACCTATCCACACGCCGCGTGTCCTGTTCTTTCCTACCGATGAGCGAGTGGCGGGGGGGAGGGTGGTGTAAGAGGTCACCACGCCGACCCCAAATGACCTCATCTCGTCTGCGTCTCACTAAAGCCAATCAAGAGTGAAGACCTATTGGATTACCTCACCTGCTGCAGGGTCATGTGATCAGAGTAAATACTTTGGAAGAGCCCAGCGATGGATTAGCACCCTCTCCTGGGTGTTCTGCCCAGCGCCTGAAATGTTCTCCTCTGGGTGGGCATGGGGAATGCCCCCGTGTCCCCAGTAAAGGGTTAAGTGGAAGATGAAGAGTGAAGGAATAAATGAAATACAATAAATAAAAAAAAGTTCA
>JAOUQT010299366.1:0-16280 GCA_025769995.1 Xyliphius kryptos | reverse complement strand
ACTTCCATGGCCACAGATGTATAAAATCAAGCACCTAGGCATGCAGACTGTTTTTACAAACATTTGTGAAAGAATGGGTCGCTCTCAGGAGCTTAATGTGTTCCAGCGTGGAACTGTAATAGCATTTCAAACTGGACATTATTTATTGCTGTTCTAGATTGTATAGATTATTTAATCTATACAATCTAGAATATAGAATGTTATAATAAACATTATAAATCCTATTCATTCAAAAAGCATTTGCACGTTTATATTTTATTTGTCAATTTTCAATAGATGCCAGTTTGATTTTATCCAGTTTCTATTCATTATTAAAAGTCCACACCCTGTAGTTAGGGTGGAGTTTGTTATTAATTCTAACAGATAGATTGTAGTTTTCATTCTTTGTGGAAATGAACTATTTAGTTCTAAGAGTTTAAACCCATGCAAAGTTTAACATTTTGCATGAGCTTATTACTTTATGGCTCCGTTTTACGAAATGCTTTACAGTGCTGTAATGAGAATATTTACATTTGCATTAGTCTGTACATTTATTTACTACCTTATTGTATTTTCCATTTTGTTACCTGATATGCAGCATTTATTCCAGCTGGAATGTGCACTGTGATCACCCCAAAAACATTATCATTTAAGAGGTCATCAATGCAATCTGATGCTATGGTTAGAACAGGGAAGTGATGGCAGATAACAGCAAAGACAACAGTAGAGATGGCAGGATTGTTAGCACCTCTGAGACACTCACAGAAGCCATTGTGCTCTTTTGGAAGATATTAAATCACAAGCTCTTATCATCTCACATTCAAAAGACCATTTGGGATGTCCAGTGGGAGACATCAGTTGAGAAGCATTGCTAAGCTGACATGTCCATTGGTCTCCTTTTGTTTTAAATGAAACCACACAAATATCTTAAATATGTTGTTATTGCAAATGTAAAGTAGTTTACACTGTTGAGCTTTGAAATAGTTTCATTTTCTCTGATACTGGTAATAAATTATCCTTTTCGCAATTAACGAAATTAAATACTTTTGTTGAAAAGGTATGATTCACCTAGTAGAGTTTAATGCACAAGGCAAACTCACTTGTCTTAGCACATCGTAAGTGTAGTTGATAGGGTTTCAAATATATGGGTTTCCAAAGTAAAGGCTTAATTACAACCGGTTTCGTTGCATACAGGTCTTTTTTTAACCACTTAGCTTGCTAAAATCACATAGGGATCAGGTTTGTGTGACAGTTTCTTATTGTTTTGCTGACATTATGCCCATCTGAATATGTGTGGATTGAAAAATCTCGGCTTAGCAGCTGTGTATCCTCATCGGTACATCAGAGTGCAACCTTTGCAATGCTATCAGACCTCCAGCTTCTCTTTTGCATGTTTTTTTGCAGCGGTGGGATAAGAAAATTAGATAGACGTGCTGGTGCAAAGGGAGCTTGTGTGTCACATATTTGCCTAACTGCTAAAGTTCAGTCCCTGCTCAGTCCATGTCATAATATAACCACAAATAAGGCTTTTAAACCGAACAATGTCCAACTGTTTCACATTGTAAAATGAGCTACATAAGTTTATAAAATCCTTGATAACTTAAAAATTTGCCTTACATAAATGAAATGAAGCAAGAGATTAATGGAAAACCTTTTAAAAACCCGATTTCCTTGTCAAAGATTATGCCATTTTAACAAAACAGGAATGAAGTCCCACTCCTGGGTTAAAAAAAAATAATAATTTGGAAACTGAATTTTAAAGGCTGGCAAGTCTTTGCATTTGTTTCTTGGTAAAATAATGTAATTTTCTCAAACTATCTGGTATTAAAATATACATATCTGTACACAATCTCTTTCATTCAGTCTGTACTTCTTTAGTTATTGTTGGTAAAATTGTAGATAACAGAAGGCCATCTTTTATGTACACAGAACTTAAGAAAAGAGGTGAAAAAACAGCTATACAGTAGTATCAACAAACCTAATCACCAATCTGGTTCTATAGTCTGTGAAACAGATGTTTTGTCAGATGTTTCTCAGCCTGAAGATTGGTCCACCATTTTGCAGTGGTGAACAATATGGTGTGAGAATTAGCACCATGATGAGTTTGAATCACCACGTGACTTTCATTACTAGAGCGCAGGGAACGAGTTGGAGTGTTTTGGGAAACATCGATTGAAGGTAAGAGGGGGCAGATCCAGAGATGGTCCTGTAGGCCAGAATTGGTGCGAACAGCTACAGGGTGTGGATGGAGAGGGCTGAATCGTGGAGTGACTTGAGTTCACTTAGGGCTGGTTGAACACAAGTTTGGCTTTAAAAATAAATAAAAAGTGATATGTGGTGGTTCTGCTCAAGGACAGAGTAAAGAAAATTAAAAACGTATGAAGGGAAACAGATCAATTACAGTCCGTCAATGAATGTAGGACTATAAAGTGCATCATTATTATTAAGTGTTGCTAAAACAATAGACAATACGTGTACAAACACAGAACTGTATCAATATATAGTTCAGGTTTTTAGCATTAAAGGCATTTTTAGTTGAGGGTTTGATCATCTTGGCTTAGTGGTTAGCACATTCGCCTCTCAGCGCTGGGGATTCCCGGTTCGAATCCCAATCTGGGTGGAGTTTGCATGTTCTCCCCGTGTCTGCGTGGGTTTCCTCCGGGTTCTCCGGTTTCCTCCCACATTCCAAAAACATGATGGTAAATTGAATGCTCTAAATTGCCCTGTATAGTCTGTGTGTGTGGATGTGTGAGTGGCTGTGTGTGTGTGTGTACCCAGCAATGGATTGGCACCCTGTCCTGGGTGTATCTGCCCATTGCCCGAGACGTTCTCCCCTGGATGGGCATGGGAAACCCTCCCGCGACCCTCATAAAGGAATAACAGGAAGATAATGAATGAATAAATATTATGCTCATTTAATATTAATCATGGGCACATTCTTCCCTGGCCTGTTTTTCATCACATTAGCCAAAAGCTATCTAAAAGATGGTAAATCTCTAATGTATTTGTTTACAACAGTGCACAATTCAAACCCACTGTTAAAATTCATGTATATTGCTCTATTTTTCTAGCATATTTTGATGCATTACTTACAAACCAGTTACATACCCAATTATTAAAATGTGTGTAATAGTAAAATAAGTGTTTTCAAATTGATCTAAATGCATACACGACCATTACTTATGGACTAAGGAAGTATTAAAATTGCTTTGACATTGCAACTGATAACTACAGCTGTCAAAGTAACACCACTGACACACAATATGAACAGAAGGTTTGGTAAACACCTCATAATCAGGTTTGTTAAATAAGGGCCTTGCCAGGCATATTGGAAATTTGTGCGCTTCCACCTTTGTAGGTTTAGTTTAGCCTTTTTTTTTATTTTAGCATCATTGTAACCTAAGTGCCTAAGTAATGTACATCCATTTAGTGAATCTGGTGTGCAAAACTAACCCGAAAAAAAAACGTTAACCTTAACTCAACCAAATACTTTTTGGAATTGACTGGATAACAAATTAGGATTTTGGTGTGATCTGCTCATCCTGTTATTCTGGCTGAAGGACCTTATCACACAAATACACTCCAAAATATCGTAGAAAGCCTTTCTGGAAAAGTGGAAGATGTTTAGATAAAGAAAAAACAAGTTTGATAAGAATTTCAAAATCTACTGTAGGTGTAGTCTCTTTATTCTGAACTTAATTCGTACCGTATTTCATCTAATAGGTGAAAAGATGAACCAACACATATACTTCTTACAACAGCTTGGAATAAATTATTTAACAGTGTTACATAAAAATGTATTAATTTAATTGACTGAAGGGAACATTATTTCGTACTGACTGGCATAGGTAATCATGCTATAAAAAGCATGTTAAAAAACAACTTTGTATTTTCATACTAATTATTTTACAGATTTATTACAGATACAAAAGCTATATATTTTTATTTATTTACTGTCAAATCCAAGAACTTAAAGACGAAAAGTATTTACCACCATGTGAAAGTATAATTGTTTTTTTATATATATTTTTTTTTCTACAGAGAAGACAGGAATTCGCCCGTCGAAGAGTATGGACTCCCTCTGCTCTTTACCAACAGGTGGCGCTGCAACATCGTCATCAACAAATCGAGTCTCTCGCATACATATGGTTCACATTTTGTGCACTGCTTTAAAAAATGCGATGATTACATTCCATCTGTAAAGTGATGCATCAAAAGTCAACAAAAACCACAATTCTCCTATTTGTACATCTCTGATCAGCCCTGGGTCTGAGTGTCACATTGTGCACATCTGCTCTGTAATAACCTGGCTGTGTGCATTTCAGTATTCATTCTTACAATACAGAATTTAACAGATTAATATATACAAGTGTAAAATACTACAACTGCACTTTGCTTTTTCCCTCAGATGAAGATAGAGTCGCATCCAAAGGAGCCAATGGATTTTTTGCCCCTGTGTTAAAATCCCGAACTTTAGGATCAGATATCAACTATGACCCAAGTGACCAAGATCCAAACTGGGAATTTGATCTAAGGAAAGCCAGTGGGGTCATTGGTGGAAATCCAAACTCCAAAAGTCGAGGTGTAGTGAGTGCCTCATCTGATTCAACACCCTCTCCCTCAACCACTTCTTCTACCACACTACAGCGAGCCCTTCCTGAACAGCTTAAGGTCTTCAAAGGAGATGAGTTAACCACCTGCAGGCCTACATCCCCCAAAAACCGACGGATGTTGTATTCTGGTTCCTCTCACAATGGCTCAAGTAGACCCTCATTTCCAGGCAGTTTGTTTCCACTGGAGTCTTCACCACGACATCAACGCAAAGCTCTTAACATCTCTGAGCCATTCGCAGTGTCTGTGCCATTACGTGTGTCCGCAGTCATTAGTTCCAACAGCACGCCTTGCAGAGTGGCAGGGAAAGAGCGGGAATGCAGCTTGGGAAGTTTACTTAAAAGTAGTGAGAGCTCTGGGTTTGGAGAGACCCTCCCCAGCAACAGGGGAAGTTTTGATTTACGAGACAAGGAGAGACCATTGGGGGGCAGAGAAAACCCACCCGGCAACAGCAGCGGACACTGTATCTATAGCAACAGCAGCTCTGTCCCCACTGAGGGGAGTCAACTGATGGAGAGGGGCACCAGGGTGATCCCATCCAACAGACTGGCAGAGTGTAAGACTATATTTTGTGTGTGTGTGTGTGTGTGTGTGTGTGTGTGTGTGTGTGTGTGTGTGTGTGTGTGTGTGACTGTGAATGGTTGGGCACGCGAGTGTGTGTGTGTGATCCGGCAGAGTGCAAGACTATATTGTGTGTGTGTGTGTGTGTGTGTGTGTGTGTGTGTGTTTGTGTGTTCGCACGCACACGCGTGTAGTGTAAGCAGTTATTATTAAAAAAAAATTTACTTTAAGTGGACCAATCTTTTTTTCATTTAATGATATCACAAATAGAGCACCCTATCATGAAAAAAATCTCTCCCAAATATAAGCACATTGTTGCTTTGTGCTCGTTTCAGGCAAGGACACAGAAGTGAAAGCATTGCTCTCCTGTGTGAAAGTGCAAACTCAGCCTAAAACCAGAGAAACCAAAGAAGATATGCTTCAGTCCTTTGGGACAGAACTGGATGCCAAACCAATGCAGCTCAGTGAGACTAAAAAGCCAAAAGAACTGGTAAGATTGTTCATGAGGGCATTGTTCCTTTATTATTTCATTTTACTTTGTAAGGTTTTGCAAAACAAATATGGTATGATATATTTGAAATGGTATGATATATATATACACAAGTAAATACAATAGTATGAGCTTCTTGCCTGTTCGCTATGGGTTTATTTATGAGGTCGCACAACACACCAAAAAAGAGACTCAAATTATTCTCAGCAGTTTTTGTTGTTTTTTTTATCTCTAGCAAAAAATGAAAAGGGGGTGGTATTATAGACAAATGAACTTTAACTTTAAATTCAATAGGTTATATTAGCTGCAAATAATTTTTAAAACTCTTTAAATGTTACTTAAAAAAACATTTTAACATACCTATTTACTTAAACAAGATATTAATTTATTCATTATCTTCCGCTTAATCCTCTACAAGGATCACAAAGAGCTTCCCCATGACCATCCACAGGAGAACATTTTGGGCGTCAATCCATCGCTGGGCACACACACACACACACACACACACACACACACACACACACACACACACACACATACACTATAGAGGCAATTTAGAGAATTCAATTTACCTTGAATCCATCTTTTTGGACTGTGGGAGGAAACCGGAGAACTCAAAGGAAACCCATGCAGACACGGGGAGAACATGAAAACTCCACCCAGATCGGGATTTGAATCAGGAAACCCCACCACTGAGAGGCGAAAGTGCTAAGCACTCAACCACTGTGCCACCCTAAACAAGATATCTTTCAAATTTAAGTCTTGAAATCAATTTCTAAACAGCTAAGACCATCAAACCAGCAAAGCAACATTTAAATCCACCCTTAGGTTGTTGCTATATCTTAAGCTGTTCATTCGATAATTACAATTATGGTAATTATGGTCATTTTAATTTGATCACACAATGTCTACCACAAAGTCTTGTTTTATTCATCAAATATAATTTGCATTTAGAAGGATTACACGTGAAATAATTTGTGTATTTAGGGTATAAAAAGACAGAATTGTGACAAAATATATTAAAATAATTTTGTGTGACACATTGGGTCTAAAGTATAGTGCAACTGTAATGGTATCTTATATTATAAGGTGTTTGCTAAAGCCCGGATCATAAAATAGTTATAATATAGGATTTCTAAATTAAAAAAGGGCGGTACGGTGGCTTAGTGGTTAGCACATTTGCCTTTCAGCACTGGGGATTATCGGTTTGAATCCCAATCTGGGTAGAGTTTCCATGTTTTCCCAGTGTCCAAGTGGGTTTCCTCCGGGTTCTTCAGTTTCCTCCCACAGTCCAAAAACATGCTCTAAATTGCCCCGTATAGCATGTGTTTGTATGTGTGGATGTGTGAGTGAGTGCGTGCCCAGCAATGGATTGGCATCCTGTCTTGGGTGTTTCTACCCAGCACCCAAGAAGTTCTCCCCTGGATGGGCATGGAAAACCCCACCGCGACCTTAATAGAGGAATAAGCGGAAGATAATGGATGGATAAATTAAAAAGACTTAGGATTAAAAAAGAGTAATATAAAAGTATTATCAGCATTGCATAAAATCTAAAATAAAAAGGAATTGTTAATGTAAAATTAATGTGTCATACATAATTTTAAAAAAGCTGTACATTTCAGAATATTTACATAAATTGAACCTAAAAGTGAAATCACCCTGTGTTTATTATATTTCATAGGCCACTGAGTCAGCAAATCAGAAGATGTGTTCAAACACCCATCAAGAGCCCACCATCACAGAACTTGAAACCGCCATATTCAAAGACCATCTGAGGTCCAGTGGTTCCATGAGCAAAATCACTGAAAACAAGGATGCTTTAAATCTTAATGTACAATTCAAAAGAAGAAGCAGTTTACCTGCTCACCCAGTATTTACAAAAGAACACTTTAAAAATGTCATTGAAGGTCTAGCTGTAGATTGTGCAGGTGATCCTCTTTTTAATCCAGCACCTCTGGCTTTTGCAGGAAGTTCAACAAAACAAAAGGACGTCTGGAATTACCTGGACAGTAGTGATAAAAAGGTTTACAAAAGTTTGGATACTTTTGAGTCATTAAATATTGTGGCAGACAAACTGGAACTCTCACCTTTCTTTCATTTGAAAGAGACAGCTATTCTCCAAGATACTGAAACATGGCCTTCAGATACTTTTGTCCATTTAGTCGATAAAAACGGAGATGCCAAAATAGGTGATATTGCATCATGTGATAAAAGTGCTGCTTTGTCCTCAGGAAATAATGCACAGTTAACAAAGAAGAATAGTAGTAAAAAGGAAAAGAACGAGGGCAAGGACAAAATTTTTAATGTTGCTTTAACAGCCAAAGCAAAAAGAAACACGGAGAGGCTTTCGAAATGCTTGGAAGAACAACGCTTAATTACTGATAGAGCAGGCCAGGATGATGATGACATCTGGGGTAGTCATTTGGATGGATTGGATCAAGTAGAGCCATGGGAAGACTTGAGTACCACCAAAGAGTGGGTGACAAGCCCACTTCACTCCACAAAACTGGAAGATTTTTTCCCTTTGTTTACAACACTAAGTCCAGATGCAGTGTCTGAAAACAAAGCACCATCTGATTGTACTACTAATGTACTGCCTAAGGCTACTGAAGAAGCATCAGTAAACCATCCAGTTAAACTTCAAGGCCATTCTGCATTGACAACTTGGGAATCTAGTCCTGCAAAAACCTTTGCAAAAAAAGAAGTTTTTGTTGATGCTAAAATTGAAACCAAGAAAGCAGAGACTAAACAGGATTGTGCACAGTTTGTACCATTTAAGTCGGTTTACCAGGAGGAGCTTACCAAAATAGCAAAAAGAAACAGTATTACTCCAAAACAAAAAAGTTTAGTGCCTTCCCAAAAATTTATCCGACAGAGATCCCATGAGCCCTGCACTGCAGAGAAAAGGGAGGAAAACTTTACTCCAAAACACAGACCTTATTCTCTAAACCTGGATCTGGGACACCGATGCATCAGGGACATCTCAAATCAGCAGAATCTTGACCTCGCAGAACCCTCTACTTATCAAAGAGGGCCAGTTACACCAGTTCATGATGGGCTGTCAGTAGAACTGGAAACATTTCTGAGGGATTGTCAAGCACCCATGCGACGGAACTCTGCACCAGTAAGTGTGTCTTCAGTGCGCACAGCATTCATGATTAAGACATGTCAAGCCAAAGCTGTGCCTGTGATACCCCCCAAAATTCAGTACAGCCATATACCCCACTCAGTTCTTGAGAAAGAACCAATCCAAGAGCACGACAAACAAATAAATGGCCCTGAAAAGGAAGAAGGACCTGAAAAGATTAAGGTTGAAAAAGCAGAGCTCTTACTTCCTCATCACATGATAAAGGATCCCAAAGAGGAAAGAGAAAACTGCAAGCCTGTTTCAAGACTTCAAAGGCAGATGTCAATGGAAAAACCTTTAGAAAACAGTAAGCCCATACCACCTCTTGAGTTTCCAGTGTTGAGGAGAAAGCGCTCAGCTAATGGGGACTCACTCATGGACTGTCCCAGACCAGAACGATCTACCCTGCATCAAAGGTCATCTTTCCGCAATCGCCCCAGGCCTCAAAGTCTTATTCTTTTTAGCCCGCCTTTCCCTATCATGGACTATCACCCAACCGGAGAAGATGGCAAACTTGGACTTTCTCCTATTAAAAGCCCTTCCGAAACAACACCCCTTGATATTCTCAGCAATGACCTATCAGAGAACTTAAAATCCTCAGAGGGTGTCATGCTACGCAATAAGATGACACTCCCCAAGAGTGGACAGAGACTAGAAACCTCTACAAGCTGCTTTTATCAGCCTCAAAGAAGGTCTATGATTTTTGACAACAGGAGCAATCGCCAGATTGAATGATTAATTTTTTCTTTTGACTCATGAATAACATTCCCAACATGGCTGCCTGTGCTGAATGTAATGTCTGTGTTTGTACTGTTCTGTATACACTTGCTGTTTGGACAGGTTGCTATTTTATTTTGCAGGTGAGAAATGGTTGACTTGTAATAATAAGTGTAGAACTTCATCACATCAAATGAACCACTTGAGAAGGATAAATGAAAAGCATTTAATGAAAATTCAGTGCTGTATGTCTTTTATTCATTTGGCCTTGTACTCAGTATTCAGTTTACAAGGATGAGCTACATGCTGTTATATACATTTGGTCATATTTCATGGCTGTAGTATTTCCTTTGACGTGGGAATTGATTTAATCATATCCATTTCAGAGACTATGAAATGGAAGTATAAATATATGATAACCCTTTTAAAAGGATTTTGTGGTAAATTTATTAAAGACCTTTTCACCAAAACTTATATTATTTTTATTAGATTTTTTTAAAGCGATGTTTATGCTGATCTTGACAGAATGTTATTTTTGCTGAAAACAAAAATGTAACATTTATGAAACAGTAATCTTATACAGTTACATATTTTGGACACTAACATGCTTATAAATTAAGTTTAATTTATTTTAGTGCCATGTAGGTAACACGTCTAGTATAATCAAAATTTGGTGGTGTTGTGGTTAGCACATCCACGGATCCATATTCAAACCCCAATCTGGGTGGAGTTTCCATGTTCTTCCTGTGTCTGTGTGGGTTCCTCCGTGTTCTGCGGTTTCCTCCCACAGATCAAAATTCTAAATTGCCCTTATTAGGTGAGAGAGTTACCGCGTGTTGGCATCCAAAAACATGGACTCAAGGTAAATTGGCTGTTCTAAATTGCCCCATCTACATTGCCTTTATATAGTGTGTGCCCAGTGATGGATAGGTGCCCTGTTTTGGGTGTATCTGCCCAGCACCCGAAACCTTCTCCCCTGGATGGGCATGTGAGAGATAATTAACTGTAATCAATTTCTAACTTGCATTGTTTCAGATTTTAATTTACAAATTAAAATATCCCATCCCATAACTTCAGTGCAAGTCATGTATTTTTGTTATAGGTCAATTTTCTCAAGGGTTGTTCTCAGTATTAGATGACTTATTTTCACATAGAAAATCAATAATGCATAGGATTTGGTCAAATGTTTCAGTTAGGATTATTTTCTAAACTGTCATGTTGTCGTTTTGTTTTTGGTTGTTTAGTCATTTGTAAAACCCCTTGCATCTAAAAGACAAACATCACAATAGGTGTTGACACTAAACGATATTTTATGAGAGATTCAAATGTATGTGAAATTTGACACCATGTTATTTATTTATACAGAATAGAAGAATATCATTGTTCAACATTCTATATATGTCATATTTGCAGAATTGTCTGAATAGTTGCCCCAGTCATTTTAGGAAAACACATTTTGTGTGTCCACAGTATCAAAAAATTAGGGTGCTTTTGCTGTGAAAATGAAAGTGTTTTGTAAGTTTGTGAGAACAAAATTATGGCGTGCTGATATAAAATGATAAACAGTAAGGTTGCAAGGAAAAGATGTACTATGGTATTATTACTGTGTTTAACATGCCCTTGTTAATGTTCCCTCTCTATGTCCACTTGGTTCAATTTTATAAGCAGTTTGCCATTCTAATCAAATGATTTACTGTTTACTATCTTCATACAGTACAATGCATTTTATATAAAGATATGTATTATGCACTGACCAACCACTCTTAAAGTTTCACCATTATTTTCTGTTTCCTCTGTCCATTGTATCAGTTTCACTTGCACTCTGTAGTCCATCTGCTTTTCTACATACTCTGTAGTTACATTTCTACTGGTTTTCATGGATCAGGACTCCACAGAGTTGATTTTATTTGGGTGATAGTTGCCACCCTTTCCAGGGTGGATCTGCCCAGCACCTGAAACGTCCCACCACACGAACACCACACACCTAGTAGAGGATTAAGCAGAGATAGTGAGATGAGATGAGGTATGAGAGGATTCTCAGCATCAATGTGATATTGATGTGGTGGCACTGTGTTAATATTGTGTTGGTATAGTAAAATACAGCCAATCCTGGACACTACTGGACTAAGAAAAAGCTACACATTAAATATGTCAAGCTACCCAATACTCAGTGACTCATGGGGGGTTAAAGGATGACTAAGAAATTGTTCGACAACAAATGCATTATTATTCTGATTTTAAATCTATAAGGTAGAACACTAAGGAAGACATGTCTGAAAGAGTTCACAGTAGGTGGACACACTGTTTTAAAAAGTCCAGCGACATTGCTTTGTTTCATCTACTTACACCAGCACAACATACTAACAAACCACCACATCCTGTTCCATTGATGTTTTTAAAGAATCATTCACCACCGGAGTTATACCTGCTCTGTGGAGCATCTGTATCATAAGTAGAATGGATAAAATAGACAATGTGTGTGGAAACTAACCAAATAAAGTGACTGGTGCATAATACAATTAATACATACAGAATACATACGTACATACCCACAACACTTCACATTTAAAATTTTCTTCACCTTCACCTTTTCTTTGCAAAAAAAAAAAACAGGAAATAAATATACACACCATTAGCAAAACAAAACTAGTCCCTCTATGAGTTTTCTATAATAAATGAAACAAAGATTTAACTCTTTATGCTTATGTTACAGTAAATTTGCTAACAGATCCTTAAACTTACATTAGTCAATTAGCTCTCTTTGGTAATTCTCAACTGCCCAATACAACAAAGTGTTTTACCAACACTAAATTAATTTTTACATAATAAGAATAGTTAAATATATTAAAGATGTAAAATATGTGTTTTATTTTAACAGTAAAAAGCCTTTGTGCTTAATAAAACCAGGTAAAAATGTGTTTTCCATTAATTTAAAGAACTATATCACCATGCAAATGGTGTTAGTTAGTTGTTTTTGGCCCAAACTGTATACAATGCCTATATGAAATCTTTAAACTGCAAAGAAATAGTTAATTTATGTGTCAATAACAGAATTAGAACTGAGAATCTTTTTTATTTAAATATTTACAATTATTTTTGCTTCAATCAAAGTCATTAAGCTATTTAAATTATGTCCCAGCAGCTTTGTACACCTCTCTTGTTCAGGTTCATCCAGTCCTTGTTCAGGATTTAGATTTATATCAGGGATCTGGTTTGGCCACTAAAAGGACATTGACTTTCCAATTTATAAATCCATGCTTTGTTTTTTGCCTATATTTTTAGGGTCATGTTTGTCAACCTCCTGCCCATCTTTACCTGTCTAGCTGAGGGCCATATGATTGATTTAAGAATTCAGTTGTTTTTAGTAGTATCCAATTTCCCTTCAAGCTTTATTGCACCATCTGGACAATGAAAGGGCATTCGATGAAGTCATGTTAAATAAAAAGTGTTGTAATAAAAAGGAGATAAAAGAAGTATTTATTGTTGAGAATATGTGTCATAAGATATACATTACTGTACAAAAGACACCTTAGAAAATTGATTTAAAGCATTGTTTGAGACTATATTTGTTGGAGACATTTGTTGGACTTCACCAGCCATCACATGACTCAACATCGCATTTGACCTTCCACAACAAAGTATTTATTAGCCAAAACAAATATTAGTGACAACTACTGTACTAAAACCACTGGCATAGTACAAGTATCAGGTTTTAATGGGAAATTTAGACATAATCCAATGAATTTGTGGACAAACTATATGTTATAACTTTCTGTATTACTTCTACAAGTAATTATTATATCAGTAATATTTTACTGAGCAAATAAATACTTACTTTCCAAATAAGCAGCTCTTAAAATATTATTTTTGCAGGTGCTTAAGTCATTTGAACAGTTCTGTATGTTCCTTTATGAATGTAAAAATATCTATAAAAACTGCGCATTGTCTTGTATTCCTCAAACTGGATTTTTTTTATGTATTCATAAAGAAATAAATGACTTAATATATACTGTCTACTTTTGTGTCCACCTCATCAAAACTGATATAATCATGTACATTATAGCTTCAGTTCTGTTGTAGCAATTTGGCTTGAGGGAACTTTGCAAAATTATCGTCGGTTAATGCAGCCTGCAGCAGCATGAAGAAATGTAACCTAAAACTCTATTGAAAAAAACACATAAACTACAGGATATATGTATAGTAATATTTCAGAGAGGCATATATTTCTTTCAAGGTGTAAATCTTAAAAACAATGCTCACCCTGTAGAAGTTACAGCAGCATGGCATGTGTGTGGGGGCATATGTGTTTAAAGTGTGTGCATAAAATGTGTGTGCTTTGTGTGTGTGTGCATGGTGTGTATTTGTGCATGTAGTTTATGTGCATGGCATGTCTTTGCAGGCATTTATGTGCATAAAGTGTGTGTGTGCTTGACTGATCTGCAGCACTTGTCTCCTATTGAAAATTAATGGTGTATTATTAAAATCCAACAGCAGTGAATGTGTATGGTTTATTGAGTAGCATGAGTCTCATGTACAGCAAGAATGAGTAAAAAATCTACTTTTAAAAAAGTACATTCAACTAAATCACCATGAAGTATAGTTAATGTTAAACTGATGTGATCTTGTGGTCAAATTGCGTCTGTTTCCTGGTTGAGTTTAATGTAGAACATAGTTTATTAATTGTAAAGGCAGAGGTTTGAAGATGTCAAGCCACAATAAAGCCCAAGGAGAATCAACACAAAGTACTATTTGTATTTGGTACCATTCAATTTTTATAATAACATAATGTTGTACCCTCAACATTGTGAAAATATTTTTCTTATAAAAAAAAAAATGCTATGTTTTTTAAAATAAATTATCATCTATGGGTGGCACGGTGGCTTAGAGGTTAGTACATTCGCCTCTCAGCGCTAGGGATTCCCGGTTCGAATCCCAAACTGGGTGGAGTTTCCATGTTCTCCCCGTGTCTGCGTGGGTTTTCTCCGGGTTCTCCGTTTCCTCCCACATCCCAAAAACATGAAGGTAAATTGAATTCTCTAAATTGCCCCGTATAGTGTGTGAATGTGTGTATGGATGTGTGAGTAAATGTGTACCCAGTGATGGATTGACGCCCTGTCCTGGGTGCCCAGCGCCTGAGATGTTCTCCCCTGGATGGGCATGGGGAAGCCCACCGCGACCCTCATAAAGGAATAATCGGAAGATAATGAATGAATGAATGAATTATCATCTATAAACTGGTTAAACATTATTTAAATGTAGTGACATAATAAATTTTCCAGGAGTTTCCATAGTGTTAATAATGTTAAATTTAATATATTTTATAAATATCAGGTTTGTCTATTATCCAATCCAGGTATAGCCATTTCCAAATTAGTATGAAGATTGTATTAATTCACAATTTCATAGTAAATTGGTGAGATGATTATAAAACATTATTGCTATTTTATATGTATTAATATCATTCTCCATCAAAATCTGGAATGCTCAAAATGTAAAACAGGTAAAGACTTAATCCTAGTAAAAATGCCCCATGCTGACCTTATTCACTAAAATCCATTTCTGTTTGTGTTTAATCCAGCAGGGCAGTGAGCTGTCTCTGTTGTTTAGCCATGTGCTTCTGGCTCTGCTTAAATCACAGAGTAAGGATATACTTAACGGAGCTTTATGTGGCAGAGCTGTAAAAGCAGATGCAGCTTCAAAGCCCAGGATGATGACCAGAGTGATACACTGTAAGGAGAACCTACTACAAACACAGACTTCCTTTACTTCAGCAGCCAAAATACCCTCATGCAAATCCATCTGCAGAACATAAGCCAATAATTATTTTTTCTTCATTCTATTTTCTTCATTGTTAATACAAAAGCACTTTCATCAAACTTCGGTTTGATCTGTCTTTTGCTTGCTCAGTAAATTTGTAAATTCTTTCAGACAGCATTTTAAAAAAAGATTGTAATACACATTCAGCTTTTTGTTGTAGCTGAAAATAAATAAAAAACAAATGTCATTCAACTAGAGAAGCGTTTGTTTATTGTAATTAGCAGAGTAGTTCTATTCCAAATAATACCGATTTAAAAAATTTGGCTGAACCTACTCGTTGTTGCAGAGTGTTGTGTCCAAGAAATCTATTCAGCTTTTGAGGCTTTGTTCATCTCCTTTTCAGAAAGAATTTTCTTTTGTAGTTAGACAAGTAAAGTAAAATATCTTTTATATCATATCTATAAGCAAAACCAAGCAAAGTTGCACCCAATTTTAGGTACACCGAATAAAATTTATTATTAATTTTTTTTAGTTTTTTTTTAGTTTGCAAATTAAAAGTCACTGTTCGTGATTCTGAATCACTATCAATCTTTAAAAGTAGATTAAAAACACATTTGTTTACATTTGCATTCGATTAATTCCTTGTAGATAAAGGTGTAGATCTTAGGATTTGCTGTGTTGGGTTGGTTATCTGGGATAGTCTCTGCTGGCATTGCATCTCCTCCTCCTTCTTATTAGTGGGGGGTGTGGCGCTGAAATTATGCTATTCCGGGGGGCCCTCTCAACTTAGAGTCTGCAGTATCTGCCCCTTTTAGTTCTGCTGCTCTAGTCAGTTCTGCCAGAGTCCCATGCTGCAGTGTGTTAATCATACTTCATTAGTTGCACATTTTCTGTACTTTATTAGCTCTAACTGTGTTTCTTGTCTTTTTTTCTGAGGTGTCGTATTGAGGTGTCCCGTCTCTGTCTGTGGCACTGCGGATGCGACCATTGTTGAAGGGAACATGGACTTCTGTTGGACTGCCAGCGTTGCAGTCCTGG
>JAOUQT010299356.1:0-16281 GCA_025769995.1 Xyliphius kryptos | reverse complement strand
CAGATAGGGATTCGAACCGGGAACCCCCAGCGCTGAGAGGCGGTCGTGCTACCCACTACGCCACCGTGCGGCCCTTAGTTTTAAAACATCTAACAGGTTACAAATCAACACATAAGATGTGGCAATACTGCCCTCTGCTGCATAATGTTAACATCTACACTTTCAAGTCAGCTGCCTCACCTTAAATTCGAAATGAGAAGCAAAAAAAAAAAAAACAAAAGCCAAAACATTTTAGTATAGCATCGTATAAACGTTAAAATTAGTAAAAAAAAAAATAGTTTTCACTTGTTTTCAAGTTACATTCTCCTTAGTTAGATATAATAGTTGTGGAAACAGTAAAGGTAAGACTGTTTTGTGTTCAGCCTGTGTAAAGTCTGACTTGTCAGAAGTCTGCTGGTTGGATTAAAACGTCTGTAAAATTTAAAATACAAACGATTTAACTGAATGTATTTAAAAAATTGATGTGCAAAATGTCATTAAAAAAAGAACAAAGGGATTAGATTTCAGTCACTACAACTGAGAAACTTCGTGAAATGAAAACAGGACATGGCTGTTTACAGGAACGTTTTAGGTTCCACCCTCATATTCAGACCAATAGCAACAGGCAGGATGTTTGCAGGATTAGTGGAATAGATTCAGTTCAGCTCAGGACTTTAATTCTGCAGAGAGAGGAATCCTATGTGGTGATTACTGATTTTCTCTCCTGACCCTCTGAGCTGGTAAATCTCTATGTTATAGTGTTACTGTGTTTATACTAAACTGTAATTAATGATTACAGATATTTTTGTATTTAAACCATGCAGTTAGTTGTGTAAAACACAATACATGATAAGTGCTCCTTTGGCCTGGATTACTGCAGCAATGCGGTGTGGCAGGGAGTTGATCAGTCTGTGGCACTGCTCAGTGGTTATGAAAGCCCAGGTTGCTCTGATAGTGGCTTTTAACTCTTCAACAGATGAGTTTGCCGGCCGGCTAAGAACAGGGTTACCACGGTCCTTAACTGGTACTGGTAGATTTGGCACTATGTGCCAGTGCCAAGTCCTGTGGGACAATGTGATATGCATCTCCATAAGGTTGCTCAGCAGCAGGAAGCATGACGTGCTCTGAAACTTCCTGGTAGATGGCTGCGTTGACCATGGACCTCATGACATCGTACCCAAAACCATCACTGACTGTGGAAACTATACACTGGACCTCAAGCAACATAAATTATGCGGCTTTCCTCTTTTTCTCCAGACTCTGGGAACTTGATCTCTGAAAAAAAAATGCTAAATTTCAAGGATTTAAGGAGATTTAATTATCATTTCCATCACATGTGGCATGCAATAAAAATGAAATTATGGCCCATGGACCCAGAGTAACCCTGTACTTTAAAATAAATATAGAACATATAATGTGCACTATACAAACATATATATACACACAACTATGAAAATAAACAACAATTTTACAATTTTACATTTAAATTTTAGCAGCAAAAAAAATTGGAAATGAAATATAAGAGAGAGCAGATTTTGTGGTAATGTGTAAACGTTGAACATGTAAATGAAGTATGAGGTAGAAGATGGCGGTGAGCAGCAGTGCAGCGGCTCCTCATGCTCCTGGCAAAAAAATTATCTTCATCAGTGGACATTAGATTGGACCACTCAGCAGCAGTCTTGGCAAGACGCTTCTGACGCTGTTTCTTGTTCAAGAGTGAATTGACACGACGACAGCTAAAATCCATGTCTTGCATACGTCTGTGCGGGGTGGCTCTTGAAGCACTGACTCAATCTGCAGTCCACTTTTTGTGAATCCCCCCAACATTTTTGAATGGCTTTTGTTTTACAATCCTCTCCAGGGTGCGGGTACACTTTATTCGACCACATCATTTCCTTCCCTTCGCCTCTTTATTAATGTGCTTGGACACAGAGCTCTGTGAACAGCCAGCGCCTTTAGCAATGTCCTTTTGTGCTTTGGCCAGCTTTGTGTTTCATTAATTAACTTTGTTTTGGGACTGTTTTGTTGCACATGACTAGGTCTTAAGTCATTTAGGTCTGTGTCTCCCAGTCCACTGTGCACGTCTTTGGTTTAAGACACCCCGCTGTCGGATACCTCTTTGTTGTGTGTTTGTGTGTGTTGCTTTAATAAAGCTTCTGATTCTGCTACCTGGCGTTTTAATTGTAGACTTGTAGTTAAGGAACCAGCCTTGTGACTTAAAGGTCCCCATTCCGATTCCGGTTCCCACCAAATGCTATGACTGAGGTGTCCTTGGGCGAGATACCCAACCCCAATTTCTCCCCATACAACGCCAACAGGGCTGCTCACTGCTCTGGGATTTTGTGCTGACTTTACTAGTGTGTATATGTGTGTGTGTACGCTTTACAGCAGGCATTGTTTAAATGTGAGGGCCCAATTTCTCTGTGTGTAAGCACAATAGGGAATATAGATCACTTTATCTCTAATCTCTTTTTATCTAAAAACCCGGAACCGATCCAGTCCTCTCACCGATCGTCAGTCAGGATGAAGACTCTAATGGCTCTGATGTTTCTACTGCTGACCTGCTTCCTGTATAAGACATCTGCTGGTGAGGTTTACCACTCTATAATTTATTAAAGCAGGTGTAGACCTCAGTATAATTGGGCTTAGGGAGCATCTCTGCCCTACATCTATATTTCACATAAACATTTCCATTCCAAAGATAATCATTATGATGAAGCTAAAATTATGAACAGATTCTTAAACTACATATCGTTTCTTTCTAGATCTGTCACAAAATCGATTCACCATCAACTTTTGCTGTCCCGGTGTATCTACAATAAAGATACCTCTTAAAAAGATTGTATCCTTCAGCAGAACTGACAGTAACTGCCCTATCGAGGCTGTAATGTGAGTATCAACTGTTCATCACAACCAACATTAATTTACTGAGTAAAAAATTATTACTGACATTTAAATTAGCAACTTTCTCTTGTTTTACTCAATAAATTGCAGATATAGGTCTAACACTTTATTAATAAGAGGGCATTTGTGTTTCAGTTTTCAGACAGTTGCTGGTAAGAACTTCTGTGTGGATCCTGATGCTGTATGGGTTGATGGTTACACAAAAGCAGTGAATCGGAGAGCAAAATGATCAGCACTTTTACATTCAGTTATTAATAGTTTTGTAAAGGTTAAAAGACGAGGTTATATTTTATAAACAGACTGTAATAATTATTTACACTGTATAAATAAATATCTGTATAAAATAATCTGATCTTGATTTACTTTATACAAACACAAACTTGATGACTAAAAATGAACCGGTCTGCTTTTAACGGCTTTTGGTAAAAGTAATAAGAAACATGAAAGAGAGCTACAGTGGGCCTACAGCAGGGTGGAGTTTTCTGTGTGAAGCTACAAAATAAAATAAAAAAACTTTAGCTGGAATTTTTGGAGGTCACAGATGGTGTAGACTTGAGATCTGTTTTATCACCTAAGATCCATGTTGATCCATTGTTCCTCACACTCATAGTGCTTTAAGTGCTCTGCTTTACACACATAACAATAGTGTAGAGACTTCCACTATCCTAGTCCAGTGCATACTGGACCAAGGTCATTGGGACTCATCAGAAGTACTGACTAAAGCTAAATATTAATTCAATATTTGCATTATTGATGAAGCCATTTCCACATTTTGTGCTTTATGGTCCACATTTCTGATTTTATGGAAAATTTATGCTGTATTCGAAATGGCAGAAATAAAATGAATTAACCCGTTATCAATGACAAAAATCAGAGCACAGATTCTATTCTGTATGTAGCATGTAGCAAGAGAGTACCTCAGGAACTCGTGTTGCAGCATTACCAAGAAGACTCATACCTGTACTAGCTCAAGAGGGTGCTTCTACTTAATACTGAGCAAAGGGACTGGACTCTTACAACCATGTGATATTCAGGTTTTTCTCCCTTTATACATTTTTACATCTATATAAATGTTTACATTTCCGTTTTTCTTCTGTCAAGATGACGCACAGAGTGTACGTCATTGAGAAATAAAAATCTAAACATTTTGAACATTGGTAACATTGTATATTTGGAGTTGCTGAGTGGTCATGTGTGTACCCCTGGGAATTAAACATTATTATTTAAGCAGAAATTTACTGAATTTGTTTTACTTTCACTAAAAATTAATTTATTCATTGCCCCATAGTGTGTTGTGTGTATACATTTCAGCACCCTGGACACATCTTCAGTACAGGACAGACACACAACAGATATAAACATTTCCACCTACAGCAATTTTGCCTTACTAGTCTATCTACTGAATATTTTTTGGATTTGTGGGCGAGAACTCCCAGAGATATAAGAGAACATACAAACTCTACATAGACAATTCTAATCACCAGCTACCGATTGAGCAGATCGGCTATATAAGGTGCTCTGGGCCGAGACTCCTATTGCGTTGTATTGATTCCATCTAAACCAGTTTGGTAATTTGATGCATGTCATACTCTCGTTCATCTCTCTTTCATCTCTGTGAATTTCCCTTCCTGGCTGCCATTACCGGTGATCTCGGACTGTTGTGTTTGTTTTGCACAGATCCACACTGAAAGTATTAGAGTGGTACTTTCTATGAATTACTGGGGATTCCCGGTTCTAATTCCGATCTGGGTGGAGTTCCATGTGCTCTAAAACTTTAAATTGCCCCTTCTAGTGTGTGTTTGTGTGTGTGGCTATGTGAGTGTGTGCCCAGTTCCCACCCAGTCCTGGGCGCATCTGCCCAGACCCTGAAACCCCTGAATGGGCATGAAAATCCCCACCAAGACCCTAGTAGAGGATTAAGCGGAAGATAATGAATGAACAAATGAAGACTGAAGTTGCAGGTCATTTGAGATTAGCCTGAGGGCTGTAATTGGGACTTTGGACATACAGTACTTGGCTTACAGGACAGGTTTACATAGTGGTTTAATACCTCTCAGTGATCTGCTGGTGATCTGGGTAAAGTTTAATTTTCTCTGTGTTCTTTGGTTCTTCTGAGGTCCAAAATCATGGATTTAATGTGAATTATAAATGCCCCATAGGGAGTGTGTGAGCACAGCGAAGGATTGACGCTCTGTTCTGGGGGTTGTGACATTTGTAAAGAAACAGGAATGGGACAGAGACAGAGTTTAATGCAGTTTCATGCAATGAAATAAACACAAAAATGAGAAGTAGGTGTATCCACGCTGAAGGCGCTCGCCAACACCGACAAACACTGGTGTGCCCAGTGTGACAGGTGTGCCCAGCACCCAAAACATTCTCCTCTTCATGGTCATGGGGAACCCATCCCGACCCTAGTAGAGGATTTCGTGAAAGATATGATGAGATTAGGCTAACTGCATTAGCTGTGTATTATTCTGAGCTCATGAGGCCTGAACACAGAGGTTACTACATTTCATTTCATGACATTAGTGTCATCATGACGTCTCTCTGTGACATGGTAACTGTAAGCCTAAAAGTTCAACAAAAACCTCACTTCTTGACATATGCTTTAGCACAACATTTGAAATTAATGGAATAATAAAGTATTTATACATATTTGCCTTGCTGTGCGTATAAAGTGAGGTCATGAATTTCTGGACTGTGCCAACTGGAACGGAATTTCCAAAATCCCACCGGATCTGTCTGGTATGAATGACATCAGTTTCGCAAAAAGTTTCTGATATTGGTCCAAAAAAGTGACACTGGATTCTTTGTTAATGACATCTTAGCTGTACTTGTGTGCCTTCTAACCCTGATTATCATCTGAGAACAGAGGAAATCCTCCTTATAAAAAAATATTATTGCCTTTGAGAGGAAACACATGGTTCTGATAGGTACCTCATTGTTAGCTAACTTACCCATTTCTGTAGTACTATAGCAGTACTCTTTTCATCTAAAGAACCAAAACAGATCCATTCTTCTCTGTAATATAATATCTTTGGTGTTTCTTCAGCTAATCAGCTCTCTGTTAAATACCTGCTGGTGAGTTCTATATATATATATATATATATATATGTATATATGTGTGTGCGTGTGTGTGTGTGTGTGTGTACACTGTATCACAAAAGTGAGTACACCCCTCACATTTCTGCAGATATTTAAGTATCTTTTTATGGGACAACACTGAAAAAATGACACTTCGACACAATGAAAAGCAGTCTGTGTGCAACTTATAGTGTAAAATTATTCCTTTATCAAAATAACTCAATATACAGCCATTAATGTCTAAACCACTGGCAACAAAAGTGAGTACACTTCTTAGTAAGAGTTCCTGAAGTGTCTAATGGTGGCAACACAAAATATTTCCAAGAACCGTCTTAACTCTCCTGGGCATGGAGTTTACCAGAGCTTCACAGGTTGCCAGTGGAATGCCTTTCCACACTTCTATGTTGACATCATGGAGCTGTTGAATATTAGAGACTTTAGGGTCCTTTAACCTTTTGTTTGAGGATGACCCAAAGATGTTCTATTGTGTTTCGGTCTGGAGACATGCTTGGCCAGTCCATCACCTTTACTCTCAGCCTCTTTAATAAAGTAGTGCTCATCTTAGAGGTGTATTTGGGATCATTATCATGCTGAAGCACTGCCTTGCGACCCAGTTCCCAGAGGGAGGTGATCATGCTCTGTTTCAGTATTTCACAGTCCAAATTAGAGTTCATGTGTCCCTCAATAAAATGTGACTCTCCAACACCTGCTGCACTTATGCAGCCCCAAACCATGGAATCCCCACCACCATGCTTGACTGTTGGCACGACCCACTGATCTTTGTACTCATCACCTGTTTGCCACAACACATGACTGAGACCATCTGAACCAAACCAATAACCTTGGTGTCATCAGACCATAGGACATGGTTCCGGTAATCCATGTACTTTGTTGCCATGGCTTCAGCAAAATGTTTGCGGGCTTTCTTGTGTATAGACTTCACAAGGGCCTTCCTTCTGTAGGTCATGTAGACCCATTGATGTAGTGTGCGGCATAAGATCTGAGCACTGACAGGCCTCTTCAATCTGTGCAGCATGCTGACAGCACTCTTGCACTTATTTGAGTGGATCCTGCTCTTTTAAAATGTTGTTGATCTTGGCCACTGTGTTGGAGTTCAATTTCAGAGTGTTGCAATTTTTTTTGTAGCTTTAGCTATCTTCATGTAGTGCAAAAATTCATCTTTTAAGAACCTCAGAGAGTTCTTTGCCATGAGGTGCCATGTTGGAACTGTCAGTGACCAGTATGAGAGAGTGCAAGAGCTGTACTACAAAATTAAACACATCTGTGCCCTATGCACACCTGACTAACGAGTCACATGACATTTTGAATGGAAAATGACAAGCCGTGCTTAATTTGGAAATTTAGGGGTGTAATCTCTTAGGGGTGTAGTCACCTTACTTGCTGGTCGTTTACACTTTAATGGCTGTATATTGAGTTATTTTGAAAAAAGAATTAATTTACACTGATATAAAAGTTGCACTCAGACTACTTTACATTGTGTCAAAGTGTCATTTTGTCAGTTTTGTTCCATGAAATTATATAGTTAAATATTTACAGAAATGTGAGGGGTGTACTAATTTTTGAGATACACTTTAGATCTTATCTCATTAACTTCCACTCAATCCTATACTATGGTCTGGGGAAACAGGGGTTCTCCATGCCCAATTTGGGCAGATACACCCAGGGCACCAATCTACATACACTCTCTCTATAGGGGCAATTCAAAGAAACTAATTCCTCTTGAATCCATGTTTTTGGACTGTAGGAGACCAGAGAACCCAGAGAGAACATTGAGACTTCACCCAGATTAAGATTCATAATCAGGATTCCCAGGGATGAGCAGTAAAACTATCTCCACATTTTGAACAGTACAATTTTAAAATAAGACATAATGCATGATTAGGGTGAAGTGCACAACGTGGCAGGATGTTAGTAGTGTTAAGTGCGTGTTTGTGTGTGTGTGTGTGTGAGGTGCGCAGAGTAAGGGTCGAGAAGTAAGAAGCGCCTTTACTGCCACCCATATTTAATGTGCCATGATGTACGGTGGTTAACACTTCTACCTCAAAGGAAATCTCATTTCTATGTTTAATTGCATCTTCTTCTCATGTATGTTTGCATTTCCCCTAGTTTTTTTTTACAGTCCAAAAACATGCCACAATGTGAACTGTATTTGTTAAATTATAAGTGTGAAAGTGTTTATCAGTGATAGACAAACCAACCCACCCTTCACGCAAAAGAAAACTGAGGTACCAACACCGAACAAAACTATAATTCGATTAAGCAGTTTAGCCAACGAATAATTATTTAGTTTAAATTCAGTTCTCTTAATAATAAGACTAAGATCATTTTATAGTGCAATGTTTCCAAAGAAAAATAATTATGAATGTAAGCTTTCTAAGTACAGTAATTTATTTATATGGGCTTTAAAATTTTAGCTTAAGTGATTTTATCAGAAAGGAAGTAGATGCATGTCAACAGAGAACTCATTCAGCTTTCACAGAAAAAAATAAAGTGAAAGTACACATGACGGTGAAACTTCTTCATACAAATTCCCCACAGATTCATAAAATATATTTTTGTTGTTGGAAGAAGCTACTTACAGAAAGTTCAGAAATTGTTTACAGAAGTCTTATGCACTTAACAAGGCCTTAGTGTTTTAAGGAAGTCTTGCTCAACACAGCTACAGACACGCAACACTATTTTTAAAAATAACCCTGTAGTCATATCCTTAGTCCACTGACTGCAGAGTGAACAACTGATCTTACATTCACTCTAACACTGATCACTAACAAACAATGAGCATTTTGAGAGTGGCCCTGTTTTAAACTAAATAATATCAATCTGATCAAACGCAACCTTAAAAATCTGTTTTAATTATTCTTTCATTCTATCTTACTGCTCAATAAGATAATTTATTTACAGTTTCTCTCATTTGTTTAAACCCTGTCACTAACTACAGTATATATATTTGCCTTTCAGCTGCTAAAATGGTTATTTTATGAATTGTCTTTCGTGTATATATTACTTTTTCATTTGATTTATCTGTTTCCACCTGTCTGGTTGTCAGCTTTTTCTCTCTGCCATGACCATGATGTATTTTTTTAATTATACATGCAACAAATTGTATATGTTCAAACTAGTGTAAAAGTTTTTAAGGAACAACTAAATGTACAGGTAAAGGCTTTAAGTGACTACAAACATCCCTTCTCTGTAATACCTTCATCACTCCAAAAGTAAATCGTTTTTTAAGATAGAAGAAGGTACTGTTGCAGTGGCAGAAATAAAAGCTCCATCTGGTTCTGGTGTGCCATAGAAAAACTCATCTTAGATACATTTTTTATTCATTCATTCATCTTCCACTTAATCCGCTAATAGGGTCACAGTGAGGTTTCCAATGCACATCCAGGGGAGGACTATTCAGGTGTTGGGCTGATGCACCTAAGAAAGGGCGCCAATCTATCGCTGGGCAGTCACTCAAGCTACATACAAACACACAGTATATGGGTCAATTTAGAGCATTCAATTTACCATGAATACATGAAACCGGAGAACCCGGAGGAAACCCACGTGAACACAATGAGAACATGGAATCGGGATTTGAACCACAAATCCCCTGGAATCGCTGCGAGGTGAACGTGCTAACCACTAAGCCACCCTACATATATTTATACTAAACATAGTGAGAGTTCTTAATCTAGTACCATCTGCAATTTGTGCATATTTTGTGTATACTTAAGACATCCATTTGCTATCTTCCGCTTTCTCTGTTAGAGTCGCTGGGGGGAGGGGGCAAATGTACTAACCACTACACCACCGTTCCAAGCATACGTACAAAAATTCCTAGTTATTAATACCCATTATATTTAGTATGTTTGTGTTTCTTGTAGTGTTTCCTGTTGCCTCACCACAAGCATTTCAATGCATAAATGTCCTAAACATGTTTTACAAAAGATTAAACACTATAGACTCATCAGTCACACTACATATAGTTTCATATGTGGGGGTAGTTTTATTGTTTAGACCTCTGAAACTCGAGTGTTTTTTATAGAAATCTAAATTTAAAAACACGGTCATGTAAAATAAGATAAAAAAAAAAAAAACCCATGTTGGATTATATGATGATCTGAACCCATGATAAAACTTTATTCAATTAATTAATTATCAAAACTTTTATCATGTCTCCTTATAAGTTTTAATCTTGTCGAACTAATCATATTTAACACCAGGGACTGAAAATAATATATTAAATAAAATAAAACTTCCTGCATTTAAATTCTCTTTATGATGATGTTTAACCTTCTAAAGTTGAAGACCCCACAATTAAAATTCTGCATGGTTGTAAATACAAATCAAATTTAAGTCATACAAACATTTAATAATTCAGAGTTTGTGGACGTGCCGTTTGTGTTTTTGGGCCATTTACTTTAAATTGAAATAGACATAGTTAAAAAACCTGGCAGTTTTTAAACATCAGTTTAGTTCAGTTTATTTTCAGTTTTATTTTTAATATGATGATTATTAATAAGGCGATTACATGTTAGGTGTAGAAACTTATGTGGCTATTCATAAAGTACAGTATGTTTTTTTCCGAAACTAAAAGTTTCAAATGAAAGTTTTTAATTGAAGTTCATTTATCTAGTGCTTTTTAAAATAACGCAATCAGTGCCACTGATAAAATGGACGATAGGTAGAGAAAATGAGGTGTCTCCAAACTGATATCCCCTTATCATTAAGGTCCGTTGTTTTTGTGCTGTGTGTTTTATTATTATAAGAATAAATTCATGTATTTGGCCTCATTTTTTCAAAAAAAATTGTCAAATAAATACAATTATTTTGGCCATATGCAACACATTATGACAGATTTTAATATAAGAGTATAATCTTATATTTAATTATCCAAAAACTTATCTTACTTTGTTCTTTACATTTGAAGTGCTAGTATTAATGCTAATACGATTATTTAAAAAAAAAATCTTAACTTTGCTCACTATAATAGTCTTAAAAACATACATTTGAGGAACACATTACACCACAATATTTTCTCCTCACTGGGCACCTGATCATTCATCACTTCACCTCATCTACCTTACACCACATTTACATGCTACTAAACTTTATATATGTTGCTGTTAACATTCACTTTACATAGTTTCTGCTATATTTCATATGCTACTAAATTTATACTTTATATTCTCCTAAATATACATTCAATATGTTTATATTTATAGTTGCATATCTATACTATTCTATATATATTAATATCTTATTTCTACTTTTTTTTATCTAAGTTCTAACTTATTAGTACAGGGTAATACTGGGTTCGTAAGCCATAATTTCGTCTTGTCCAGTGTACCACATGCGATAAAAATTATAATAAAGTCATCTTGAATCATTAATAGATGGGAATCTATAGTTAGGGACAAGCTAATCATACAATGCAAAACCAAAGTGTTACAATTACTTTCAACTATATTTATCTTCACAGAAGATTAAAGTCAATGATTAAACATTAAAACAAGTGCCCAAATAGTCCACACCTTTCTTTTGTGTTAAAGTTGACAATTTACAATAAGCAGAGCACTATAAGTAACAAGTCTGTCAAATGATCTCTAAATCGCAAAAGGCATGTTGGAAATGGGTACCTTTAAACAAACCATCTGTCCCAAAACAAAAAAAAAATCCCCGTTGGATTTTTTTTTTTATTTCGCTGTGTCAGAGAGGAAACTAGGTTGGCAGAACTGTTTGTTTGAACCTCGAACAAATTTTGTCCTTATGCCTTGAGCACCTGTAACATGTTACACCCACCTAATTTAATGAGGTTGGTCAGAATGCCAGATAACCCTTTATTTTTTTTGTGGGGAAAATTTTCAGTTAAGCTGCACGTGATGTAAAGAATAGAATGTATTTTTAGTTTATAGAGGAAAAAAAAGGCAGACGGAAAATGTCTAGGGACTTCCTGAGAAAGAGGAAAAGGGCTGAACACAGGTCATCTACAGCTTTTTTTTCTCCTGTGAAACCGATCAGATCACCCACTATCATTCTTTTTGTAACCTTTTAAAACTTTTATTTTTAAATAAAAAATTATGACTACTGTAGAAGAAAGTAGACCACATAGAAAAAACAGTTCATTACCTCATCATAACTAAATTCTGATGTTTCATTTAAGCACCTAGTCATGAATTTTAGATTCTTGTTTAAATGATAACAGGTGATTTACACAGATCTACAATAAAAGCAGGTATTGAATATTTCTTCTTGCTATTTATACCAAGCATGCTTACTACATTAGGGCTAGTAAAAACAAGTAATGACAGCCTACCTGAATCCAAGTACCAGTGGTTTTAGCTCATCTTAATACTTTTCACAATAATTTACATTTACATTTAGTTATTTAGCAGACACTTTTATCCAAAGAGACTTACAAATATCCCAACTTGGTTGGGGTCAGAACACAGGGTTGATACAGCACCCTGGAGCAATGAGGGTTAAGGATCTTGTTCAAAGACCCACATTGGTAACTTCAGTGGACCTGGGTCTTGAACCCCCAACCCATAGATTGCCAGCCCAACACCCTAACCACTGAACTACCCCTCCCTCTGGTAAATTGTTCCATATAGTGTGTGGTTGTGTGAGTGAGTGTGTGCCCAAGGATGGGTTGGAGCCCTGTCCCTGTCCAATGCCCGAGATGTTCTCCCCTGGAAGGTCATGGGGAACCTGTAAACAAAACTCTTCATCTTTAATTACGTAGAAGGTTTGTATTGAGGTATTGTTATTTTAGCTGACACTTCTATCCAATATTGTGAAGGAAATTGGCTCTGCATGATTAGTTTGAGCGAGGTTTCTTACAATAAATTGTTTGTATTGCATTGCTAGTATTTTTTGATGTAATGCTTTGGTTCAAAACGTTTCCTGAAATGCCCCCTGTAGATAGAAATGTCAAAATGTTTTTACAGTGTAACAGCATTTATTGATTTGATTAAATTTTTTGTTTTTATAAAATATGGTATTTTAGAGCTAAAAAAATCCCTTACTACTAAACCTCTATTTATTTGACATCCATAGTGATTTTAGATCCATAGATTTTTTTTAACTCCTATAGCTTTTTGCCCTCACACTAAAAGCATCTTCTCAGCTCAAATTTTAGACGAGTTATTACATTATCTTCTCCAACAAATACTAATTGTTCCGTTAAAACTCTCACATGGTTTAATATTAACATTTTAACCTCAGTAAAAGAATTTACTGAATTCTTTATCTCATATTTATTTTTTCTAGCTGCTGTACTAGATACTAAGCCTAACTAGGATATGCAGCCTTCATTATTATTATTTTTTTTAAATGTGTAATGTCACTGTTTATTCATTTATCTACCGCTTAATCCTGTACTAGGGTCTCAGTGGGATTCCCAGACACACCCAGGACAAGGCACCAATCCATCACTGGGCAAAATGTCAATGTTTATCGGAAAATAAGAAACTGATCATCCATTTGACTCCAATTACAGTTTTGTAATAAGTTTTGGATACCACTGGTCAAATTTCATTGAATTGTGATAATTTAATCCATCCTCAATTTGGGGTAAGATTTTGATGCCAAGCTTACTAAGAATAGTCTCTAAGAAAAGAAAAGGTTATGTAAAGATTAGATTACCCAAATTAACCTTTCTGTCCACTGTGGAAACATAAAATGTGACAGTTACCTAAAAAAGTAGAAACTCCAAAAGCTAAAATATAGCAGTAAATAAAACGAACAAAAGCCAGTTATGATCTGGCATAAGTGTTAATATGATTACAGATTAAGTGCTAAATTATAGTTTAGCTTCAATTTATTTATACCTACCCTAATATAGTCCATATGCTCTGTTTAAGTGCTTAAAAGTGTATGTGTGTGTGTGTGTGTGTGTGTGTGTGTGTGTGTGTATTTGTTGGCAAAAGAACATTTAACTCTGCCAGGGCAATGATACCCAACCTGATGCCATGTTTCTTGCACACACACACACACGGCATGGTGGTTTAGTAAAGGTGTGTATACCCAAGATAAACATTCCATGCTAACCAGATTTTGCCCTCTTTCTCCTTTTTTTCTCTTTAGCCTTAGTGTAATCTGCTATGCGGATGCCTCAGGCTCCATCACTGGTGATCTGAGCGTGCTCAGAGCCTCTATGCTATTAATTTAGCATCTGTGAAAGACTAGCCATCACTGATTGAATAAATTTAAGTCCTGGAGATACTGTTGGACAGCCAGCGAATCTCCGCCAGACACTAGCGCTAACGGCTAGCTGTGTGTGCCAAGTGTGGAGGCAATTAGGGAAAGTGTGTGTGAGCAATGTGTGTGACCTGAAACCAAATATATTCAGAGATTTAGCACGAGGAGGAAGCGTGCTAGCATAGTTTAATAACTGTTATATCACCGTGTGCTTGTTCGAGCTGAAACAAAATGCTGCTACTTGCTAGAAGCAGTGTGCACTTTGTATTTAGGTTTAGTTTGGAAACACTTTGCATTGACACTTTTGAATTGGAATATTTTTGTGTATTGAATCCCATTGAATCCCTGTTGACTGTGTATGAGGTTAATTATTAAGCTAGCTGTTCGAATGCCAGTAAGTCTGTGCACCGATCAGCCATAACTTCAAAACCACCTGCTTCTTCCTGAAATCCTTGTTCATTTTCATGTCTTCAATTACCATATGGGTGCATTTTGAAGTTATGCAATTATAGTCCATCTGTTTGTTTGCATATTTTCTTAGCTCTTTTAATCCAGTTTTTACAACCCCTTGGGCTTGGTGGATTATTCCTCACACCGCAGTGACATGAAAGCGGAGGTGTGTTAGAAATGCTTGCCGTGGACTGGGTGGATCAGGCACACCAGTGCTACTTAAGGTTGTAAACTTCTTATCATCTGCTACACTAAAAATAATTGACCAATGTTCAGTCAAAAGCATTCTTTGACCACTGATGAAGGTCTAGAGAATAATTAATGCAAATTGTTTAGCAAAAAAATGTTCTTTTGCGTCTGACCTGCAAACCTATTTTTGCATATTTTTCATATTTAAAACTTTAGGACAATTTTGTGGTGACTCACAATGTACTGCGTTCTTAAAATCAGATTGGGTCAGAATTCTGATGAGGCCACTCAAGAAAATGTACCTACCTACATTCATTCATTCATTCATTCATTCATTTATTCATTCATCATCTACTGCTTAATCCTCTACTAGGGTCGCTGGGGGGTCCGTCCAGGGGAGAACATTTTGGGCACTGGGCAAATACACTCAGGACAGGGAACCAATCTATTGTTGGACACACACTCACTAACACACTATATGGGGCAATTTTAAGCATTTAATTGACCTTGAATCCATGTTTGGTCTATGGGGAAAAACAGAGAACCCGAGGACGGGGAGAACATGGGAACTTCACCCAGATTAGGATTAGAACCAGGAATCCCCAGTTCTGAGAGGACGAACGTGCTAACTACTAAGCCGCTGTGCCGCATGAATTCACCATCATGTTCTAATGAATTTTCTTTTTGCCAGTGTGTTCAGGATTATTGTTGTCCAGCAAGTTAAACCTTCTGGCCAACGGTCAAAGTCTAGCAAATACCCTTATGTTTTCCTCAAGAACTTGCACTTATTTTTTCTTTCAGTTCTGACAAATGATTCGGTTCCATACATAAGAGAGAAAAAGTGTGGTAGGTGTGGTGTTATTTTGGTGGTGTGTTAAGTGTAGACCCCAAAATTATTCATTTATTTAATCCTATAGGACAGTCATAGATTTGTGGTTAAGGAAGCAGCCTTGATTACTAATTTTTGTGTTTATTTTCAGAGGTGATTTGGTTTATTTTCCTGCTACATATCTTTTTGAACTATTTTCAAGTCCCCGAGTCATTTAGTTTTTAAAAGAAAAATTTTATTATAACATCTATAAAACCATGTAACCAAATACTTGTTCAGGGCCTTTGTGAAACAACAGCCTATATACACCACCATGCTTATAGGTGGTATAGGATGCTTTTCTGCATGATTGTCATTGTGTCCGCACCCACCAAACCCCCCATAAGTCTTTTTTATCTACAATCTATAACCTTATCTGACCAAATAACACAGTTCACCCAAATGTTACAGTTACAGATCCTGTTGTCATAATAAAGGCTCTTAAATGTAACTTTATATTTGTAAGCAAGGCGACACGGTGGCTTAGTGGTTAGCCGCTAAGCGCTGTGGATTCCCGGTTCGAATCCCTATCTGGGTGGAGTTTCCATGTTCTCCCGTGTCTGCGTGGGTTTCCTCCGGGTTCTCCGGTTTCCTCCCACATT